>OU342745.1:325412230-325677696 GCA_910589775.1 Avena eriantha | reverse complement strand
AATAAAATTTTCTACCGCGTCAACCAGGAATACTATTGTCATAGATCACGGGATTATTACGCTAGACGCGCAGGTGCGGAACTCGATGAAGCACGTTGCGGCACGTGTAGATGTTCTACGTCTCCTCCTCGTCCTCGTCCCACGAGCAGCCCCTTTGCGCGGCTCGTCCAAGTGCTACAGATGCAGACCTCCGAGGTATCACAAGTCCGGAGTGGAAGTCGTCACACGCCAGACTGCTAGGTCTGCGCGTGCAACACAGGCGGAAGAGAGAGTGGCGGCTGGGTGGAATGCTCTCTCCTTTTCAGCTCGCCTCCTCCCTCTTATATAGGCATCCCTGGTGGGGGGCTTCTAGCAGCCCATTAGCAGCCTAAGCCTGGTGTAATTCGGATCCAATCCTCATTAGGCTTCCAGCCCCTAAAGTGTGTGACCCTATAGGTTCATACACGTATAGACATGACGCGAGTACACTTACTCCGTCAATAGTTAGTAGCGGCCTCTAGCAAGACGTGCCAACTCCTAAACGCATATAAAGATCATTCGGACGAACATCACAAGGTTGAGTACATGTCTTTCCCTTTGCCTCACGATATTTGGTCTAGCTCTAAGCTGACCTCTCTTTCTCGATACTGTGATTCAGAATCCCTTTACTAGGTTAACTCTTAACCATATGTAGCACGGCCATGCATTTCTGGATCCGATCACTCGAGGGGCCCAGAGATATCTCTCTCAAGTAGAGAGGGGCAAATCCCATCTTGATTGACCGATGCCTTGCAGCATGTATCAGGACAAACCCGAAAGCTACCTTTATAACTACCAGTACGGAGAGTAGTGTTTGATAGCCCCAAAGTAGGTCGATCACATCTCAAGTACATGCGACAATCTCAGGTCTAAGACAAAACGTACACGATGTGTAGAGAGAGCTGCAAGTATTATTGCTAGTCTCATGTTGGGTCAGTCCAACCCCATGTTCATAACATGTGTCCACATCATTGGTTTGACATCTCCATGTCAATGACTTGCCGAAACATAGTCATTAACCAATCGATGTGCTAGTCTAATATTCACGTTGGTCCTCGCATGAACTCCGACTAGGGACCAATTATTAGATAACCATACAAGTAAAGAGTTTCACAAAACAATTCACATAATTGCCAATCAATACAAGTTGCCTGGTATATGGATATTCAAGGAAACATTATAATAACTCATGGATACACATGAAATACAATCATCTCTATGATTGCCTCTAGGGCATATTTCCTTCACTATATGTATGCAAGCATGTGGTAGTGCTTGCCTGGCAGCTCAGTTGAAGCGAGAGATGGATCTGGGTAGTACTCCTGGGATTCCTGGTAATTCTCCTGCTGGGCGTCTATTCGAAGAAGAACCAAACAAACAAGGGCCAACATAAATAAAGTGCACAAGCATAGGAAATACAATGCGACAAGCAAACAAGCATGCCATGATGAATGATGCACAATTTACATGGCATTAAAGTAGCATGGCATGGTGAGGTGTGGAATACAAGAAATAAAGCATTTTATTAATTATTTAGTCAATTTTTATTGCCATAAACAGTTCAGATGTTTAATAATGACATGATGCATGCTTCAATTCATAACAAGGACTGCATAGATAGAACGGGCTCATCGCGCTGATCGATTTAGACATATTATTTGCCCAATTTGGAGTTATAGAATTAAAGTTATTAATTTGTTAAGAAAAGGGCATTTTATTGTAATTTTAATCATCTCGAAAATTTAAAGTGTTCAAACAATATTTTGAATGGCATATTTGAATTCCTCACATCTTTCTGATTCAAAAACATATATCATTTGTATTATTTGGATTTGTAAATTAAAAGTTATTTGAAAACTGATTTGAATTTGAATTTAAATAATTACTGAAATTGTTTTGTCAAAACAGATAAGTGGCCAGACTTTTTACACACAGGCAGAGCCAGACGCAAACACTGAGGGGTGGGCCGCTGCTGACTGGGGCCACGCACACGGAAATTCTTTTGCTACCGCGGGCGTAGCTAGCCTCTGCGATTGACAGGTGGGCCAGTGACTGGAGGCCCACGTGCCAGCGAACAAACGCGCAGAGACTGCCAGGTGGGGCCGAGCTGGAGCGCGGGTTAAGGTCAATAAAATTGCGGGGCGTTTTTGTAAAGTGGACAGGGGGCTGACTGGTGGGGCTAGTGAGTACCGCGGGTTAAGCAGCAAAAGATCTGGGGGGTTTTGAGCAAAAAGGACCGCGTGCACTGTTCTTCTTTCTCCTCTGTCTGACGCCTGACGGAAAAACAGCGTGCGGTGCGGGGCGGTGACTCGAACCGTGGATCTAGTGTGCGCGCTAAGAGGCGGAACCAGTGCGGCTGGGCTAGGGGAGTTGACAGGAGGGTGGTTGGGGCCTAGGTAAGGTTCTTCGCGACGCGGGAGCGAGCCAACGCGGTGGGACTGACGGCGCGCGCAGCGTGTTCGACGAAACGAACGGCGGATCTAGACGGCGACAGCGAGCGTGAGGATGTCAGCGAGGAAGAGGGGCTCACCGAGGAGAGGTCGGTGGTGGTGGAACGGAGAGAGGTGCGGCGGATCATCGACGGAGCTGGCGGCCGGAAAACTAGGGTTTCGGCGGAGCGGCGAGGGTACTAGCGATCCTGGGGGTCCTCCTCCTCGATGGCGCGTCCAGGGCGAAGCAGGGGGACTGTTCTTGGTCTCCTCGATCACCTCCACGACGAGCACGGCGGCAGGAACGAGAGGTAGACGGCGGTACTGGTGGCGGCCGGCGAGAGACGGGCGTCGTCGTCGGAGAGGAAGGAGAGGAGAGGCAGGGCTCTGGGCGGATCTGGAAGAGGCAGAGGAGCCGTGGAGAAGGAGGAAAAGAGGAGGGCAAGATCCTGCGGGGCTCAGTAGAGGGGAAAGATAAAGGTGGCTCGGGTGCCACCTTTCCTCCTCGATCTCTCAGGCAGGGGCTCGGCGTGGGAGGCCAGGGTAGGGTGGTGGAGGCTGCCAGGTAGGCCAGGGAGTGAGAGGTGTTCGGGTTGGGGCTAGCTCGGTAGGGAGGGAGAAGAGAGAGGAGAGGGAAAGCTAGGGTGTAGCTAGGGCATGCTCGGCATGGCTAGGGTTAGAGGTGGGGTAGATGGGGTAGCTAGGTGGGCCTGCTGGCAGGGAGAGGGAACACTTCGGCATGGTGAGAGGAGAGGGGTGAGGTGAGGTAAGGTTTAGGGTTTAGATTAGATCTAGGTTTAGATAGAAATAGAGGCTAACTAGGGCTAGGGTTTTAATTAGGTGTTTAGGTTTTAAAACTTGTTTATAAGATCAACCCAAGAGGAAAAATAGTGAGGGCTTTGAATTATCAAGAGATGAGGTGGATGAGTAACCAAGAAAAATATGTATGGGAAGAAGCCCTCATTTGAATCATGCATGGAGAAAAATAAAAGAAAAGGTGTTGATGAGAATAAGGGGAATGGTGGAGAGATGATGTAGATGATCCCACCAAGAAGAACCACTAAAACCAAGGAAAAACAAATGGGCTAAAGGTGGTGATGGTGGTTGCATGGCCCATGCAAAAAATATTAAATGCCATGTTTTATTTTGTGGAAACAATAATAATATGGCATTATTCTTATGCATTCCCAAGAAGTGGAAATAAAGGCCAAGCAAAAGAAAGTTAGGATTAGATCCACCCCACCCACATGAGCTAGAATAAATCAAAGGAAAAGAAATGCAAGCTCATGGATAATGAGATGGTGGAATTATAAGGTGGTGAAAAGAAAAGTGATGGATTTGAATAAAGATATGCCCCCAACTCAACTTGGGCATTTAAACAATATATCAATAACCAAATACAATATCAAGAGGCAAATACAATTAATAATGCATATGAGAGAAGAACCAAAGAAAGAGGGTTTTATATGATGCTCAAATGCAAGGTGGCATGATGACATGAGCATGATATAATTATGATGCAACAATTATATATAGGAAGTAGCCATTATATTACTAGACCAAGTAGCATTACCATTGTTAGACAATTGGGATGCTACACATATGGATCCACCTAGTGTCACTGGATGTGTGTTCTTTTCATGAACCACAGCTAGAGTCATTGGATGTGTCTTCTTTTCATGAACCACAGCTAGAGTCATTGGATGTGTGTTCTTTTCATGAACCACAACCAGAGTCATTGCATGTGTGTTCTTCCCACAAACCACACATGGATCCACCAGTGTCATTGCATGTGTTTTCTTTTCATGGACCACACCCAGTGTCATTGCATGTGTGTTCTTCCCACAAACCACACATGGATCCACCAGTCTCATTGCATGTGTGTTATTTTCACAAACCACACATGGATCAACCAATGCCATTGCATGTGTGTTCTTTCCACAAACCACATGGAACAACCAATGTCATTGCATGTGTGTTCTTGTCACAAACCACATGAATCAACCCCTATGGCATTGCATGTGTGTTTTTGTCACAAACCACATATGGATCAACCAATGTCATTGCATGTGTGTTCCTGTCATGAACCACATATGGATCCACCAGTGTTCATTGCATGTGTGTTCTTTCCACAAACCACATATGTATCCACTAGAGTAATTGCATGTGTGTTCTTTTCACAAACCACATATCACCAGTATCATTCAATGTGTGTTCTTCTCATAAACCACATATGGATCCTAACCTTAGGAGAGCCCTAACCTTAGCCCCCTAATGCTGGCCGTTAGACCAAGTCTTCTAGAAGGCACGCCCTAACACAGTTGTTCTGCTTGACGATTGTTACATACCGTTCGATCGGGGTGGTTGGACGATTGGGATGGTCTTCGTGAGAGCGATCCGCGAGTAGGCTGTTCTGTGGCATGATTGGCCACGCTTGCTGCCCGCTTGCTCTGGACAAACTGGCAACACCGGAAGCTCTCCTGTTGCGAGTGTCACGACTCACGAGTTCAGTGTGCCATATCCCAGTGTCACGTCCCCATTACTTCTCTTCCTTCCCCTCGAAGCCACTTTCCCCACTTCACTCCCATCCTGCCGTAGCCGTAAGCCGACAGCGCCTCCATCCCAATCCCCTCTCCGGCAGCCACCCCCCTCCCTTGTCGCCATGGGTTCAAGGGGAGACGACGAGGAAACGTGTCGTGACGACAGGGATGGTGATTTCGATGTGAGTCGTCTCATCTCTATATCTATCATCTGTGGCCAGTTATCTATATTTTGAGCTAGATCTACTCTGTTTACTCATGCGCGTATGATGTGTTAGGCCAACCAGACGATGTGTGACTCCGACTATCAAGGTTTAGCGGATGAAGACAGTCCTCTACTATGTAAACATGGATATGTGCCCGCTAAATTTGTAGCGTTCGAAGGACGAAACGCAGGCAGGAGGTTTCTACGGTGTCAAGGACATCGTGCAATGATGCAACGCGGAAGTTGTGGTGTTGTCAAATGGGTAGATCAAGAGTGGCCCAAATCGATGTAGAAAACGCTAGACAAACTATGGGAAATGACTATTGAGTTGAAAGAATCCGTATTCAACTCACTTCTTGACAATGTTGAGATGAAGCTATGGGAACCAGTTGACATGACCAAGCTTAAGCGAGATCTCAGGAGGGTCAAGACAAGGTTAGCAAAGGCGAGAAGGAGAGGGACGCGGCATTGGCCCTGAAGGCTAAAGCAGAGCAAGAACTGACTCAAGCAAGGAATGATCTTCACCAGGCCAAAGTCCTGCAGTTCACAACTACGAGCATTGACAAGTGCATGAGGAAAAATGCAGAGAAACAATTGAAGCTGTGCAAGGAAGATGCTAAAAGGAAGGAGCAGACGATCTGATCCTTGCTCTCGTCGGAAGATGCGCATCGGGCTAAGATTAGGAAGATCAAGGATATGTGTGATAACTAGTTCTATTTAGCTTGAGCTCTGTGCCTTTGTAAGTTGTACTTGTTGACCTAGTGGTCTGAACTAGTGGTCCTGGAGTCCTGGGAGGAAAAAAATTGTCGCTCGTTAATCTGTCTTAACCCTGCATTACTTCCTTTGTCTGATCATGGTGATATTCCGACATTGGTGGTTTGTTTAAATAAAATCTACGTGGATTGTGCCGCATGCAAATGGCACAACCACAATTTATAAAGTGGAAGCACGTACACCCGGTTACTAGAGATCCGGGAGCTTCGCCAGATGCAGGGGATGCAGGAGCAGGGATGCGGTGAGATAGATGGGCTCAAGATTAGGCCAGAAAGTGGTACCGATTTCCTCCTCATCTGGGCATTATCGGTTGCCATTGTTGTTTATGTTGCCATGTCGTTGTGTGCAGCAGCTGAAATAAGTTGCTGCTTCGTGGAGTGTAGCAGCTTAAATAATTTATTTCTGTGCCACTTACATTCCATCGTATTTGGAGACATCCTGCCCCTCAGCAATGGTGGAACCGGTGCTGCGTGTTTTCAGATAGTAGTGGAACAATCACAATTTCGGATTCAACTACTGACTCGGGCGTTTCCAAACCCTAAGTCGCGGTATATTTTACTCAGAGAACGTGGGTAGATTGTTTTGCCCAGCAAAGATCCACACACAGAGCTCCAGAATTTAACAGAATTACATATATAGGTTCAAGTTCAACACATTACTATGCATCTTCATTGCCAGCAGCCTTCTTCCGTAGCCTGGGTACCAAGCCTTCACGTCCACTGGCTTCTTCATTTCATGCCTTCTTCCTCTTCCTCGGTGTCAATTTTCTTAGCTTCACGTACTCTGTATCGCCGGGATAATGGGCACCAGAATCGTGTCCAGCATCATTTTTCCACTCGTTTTTAATTTCTTCGGGCAGCAAAATGACTGACCCGGCAGTCATGTTTCTAACCTTGCGGCGCTTCCTGTCAAAGAAACAAGACTGTTGCATAACTGCCCAATATGTACAGAGTAAATAAAACAAAAATTACAATTCAGCACAAACATGCGAACCCCAGAAGACTTTTGCTTACCAGGAGCTAATTGGGTTCGAGCAACCACCCTGTCCAAGAATAGAAGGGTGACTCCCAGTTGCAGCAGCTTCCACATCCAATACATCACAATTCAGCTCAAACATGCAAGCCGAAGCATACCTTTTCATCAATCCAATTAGCTGATTGTCACACGCTAGAGGAACCGTGATGCCACATTCATCCATGAAGCTAAACTTTGCAGTCTGCTTCGGCCATAATTCATCATGATTCCGCAGAGCAGCAACCATACCAGATATAGTGCATATCTGCGCAGGCGCTTCTTCCATCGTGATACAATGGTATCCATACCACTTGCCCTTAGAGTCGTACCTGAAGAGGACTACCGTAACCAGGTAAGGGTGGTCCGCGGAGATCCCACTTGACAAAAAACTGTGGACAAAATATGTTTGTCAGCGTTGGGCTAACAAACAATTTTAGGTTTAGTAGCCAGCTAGCAGTTATAATTAGTGCGAATAGCAAAGAGAAGGGTAGCTCACCCGCTTGTAGCTAGAACTTCTTCTTCCTTGCTAGTAGGATATGCCATCCTCCGAGCTGCTCGGCTCATCGGCGACGGAGGAGGGCAAGAGCCTTGAAGGGAATATGCCCGAGAGGCAATAATAAAGTGGTTATTATCTTATTCCATGTTTATCATAAATGTTTATTTTGCATGCTACAATTGTATTGATCGGAAACTTCAATACATGTGTGTTTAATAAACAAAAAGAGTTCCTAGTTATGCCTCTCTTATAGACTAGCTCGTTGATTAACAAGATGATCAAGGTTTCATGATCATGGACATTGGATGTTGTTAATAACAAGGTCACAACATTGGTGGAATGATGTGATGAACATTCATCTGAAGTATAGCATTACGATCAAAGTCATTATGTTTATATTGCTATAACATCATACGAAGTAAAATCTTTATCCTTAGACCATGAGATCATGTTAATTGCTAACACCTAAAGAGTATCTTGATAACATCAAACATCACACCGTAACAGGGTGACTATAAAGATGGGTTCAGTGCTATGAAGGTGTTATGTTGAGGCTCATGGATCAAGAGTGAAATTTGTCAATCCCGAGACGGATATATATACTCTGGGCCCTCTCGGTGATATCACATTAAGATACCTTGCAAGCAAGTGATGTGATCACTAGAATGTTATATCACGGGAACGAGAAAAGAGTGCATGTCGGCAACGAGATCAAACTAGGTATGGAGATACCGATGATCGAATCTTGGACATGTAATATATCACGAGACAAAGGGATTTAGTTACAAGCGTTAAAGGTTCTCACGATCACGTAAGTCATTGTTGAATATGTAGGAATCAGTATGGATCTCCAGGTCCCGCTTCTGATTGTTGATCTGAGAGGAGTCTCAATCATGTCTGCATTATTCGCGAACCATAGGGTGACACACTTAAGAGTTAGCGGTCACCATTTTGGAGCACATATGTTTCAGATGAAAGAATTGCAAAGCGCAGGAATTGTTTCGGGTGAAATTGCTGAAATTGGTTCTGCATGTGATATTGAAATATTGCAAGGGGTTATATGTGAATGTTTGTTAATTAGATTAGTTAACAAAATTCTGAATAAATTTAATAAAAGAGTTTTATTAAATGAGAGAGCATTAAACTTGGAGAATTTTAATGCATTTAAAGTGGGGACTTTAAAAGGGAATGTGAAGAGGCATTTTAATGTGGAGGGGTTACCACCACATGAATGGGGGAGGTGAGGAGTCACCCCCCATGCGCCGGCCATGAAGGAGGGGAACCCCCCTCCTCCTATAAAAGGCCACCCTCTCCCTCCTTTTTACACACACCTCCTTGTGAAGGATCTCTCTCCCCCTCTAGAATTATTCCCCCATGGTCTCGGATTAGCGAGATACATGTTCCCAGTGGCATTTCGTCTAGAAGGAGTTGCTTCTTCCGCTGGATCGTTGGAGCGAGGAGGTTGAGGTTGTCCGATGGCTTGAACGTGTGTGCGAGTACGGATGCGCTGCTGATTTGTGGCGCTCGGACTTCCACATGATCTTGAGATCGGCAAGTGTACGACTACATCAACCACGAGTTCCTACTCGTTAACAAAACTCGTTGTCTTCGAGGGTAAGTTCTCTATGGATGTATGTCCACCCGTTGCTCTGTACCTAGTACATAGATCTTGGCGTGTAGTTCTCATCGTAGGAATTTTTTTGTTTTCGATGGTGCGGACCCAACAGTGGTATCAGAGCCTGATCTATGCGTAGGTGCTTTGCACGGGTAGTACACACATGTTTATATGTGGGCGATGATGATCATGTTATTGCATCTTCTATGTATTTTGGATATTGGTGGCATAGTGGGATGAAGCGGCCCGGACCAACCTTACATGTCATCGTACATGAGACCGGTTCCACGACTGACATGCAACTTGTTTTGCATAAGTGGCTGGCGGGTGTCTGTCTCTCCTACTATAGTCAATATCTGATTTACAACGAGTTGCTAATAACTTGGTTATCCTCATTGTGGTTCATGTTCGTAGGTAAGAACGGTTCTATCTCCGAAAGCCCTAAGCCACGTAAAACTTGCAATTGATAAATTAGAGGCGTCTAGTTTAGATCATTGTTGGGCTAGTGTCTTGATATGGTATTGTTGTAAGTATATGTATGATAGATACTCTTACAACACACTCAACGTGTAAGTTCCATAGATCTTGGCCTTACACACAAAGGAATGATAGAGATCATACCACGATGCAAATGATAGAGATCAAATGCATGGACCATATCATTCCACTTTACACATTAGATGTTAGCATCTTATACTGCTAGTTTGGCGCTTTCTGCAGCATTGTAAGATGATCCCTCATTTAGATATCAAGTTAAAAATGTGTTCTTCCTTAAAGTATGCACCGTTCTATGGATCGTGTTTCGAGACATCATGTGATGATCGGGTGTACTCGACTCTACGCTTTCATACAACGGGTGTAAGACAGTTTTACACACGCGAGTACTAAGGTTCTTACTTGGCGAGCCTAGCATGTACAAACATGGCCTCGGAACACGGACCGAAAGGTTAAGCATGAGTCATATAGTTGATATGATGCCCATATTGATGCTCGCCTTTGAAGTACACCGACTCACGTGATGATCGAACTTGGTGTAGTGGATCTGGTTCATGTAATCACCAAAAAGGCATGAGGGATGTCATTTTTGAGTGGGAGTTCATTCCTAATTTGGATTAGTCGAACTCAATTTGTCATAAACCAAATCAAAGTGAATTTGCATAATTTGTTATAGTCATTGGCGTCTATTTACTACCTTATGCTTAGTTTTAATTGAGATAATAGAACTATAGAATTCTGGATATTTACTTTACGAACTGGTATCGTATTGTTTTGAATGTTAATTTAAAGTTTATAAGTCCTATTGCAAACTTTCAGCAAACTCTATTTACTCCATGAAGTTTAATAAGTAGTATTAAATCAAGAGTAAGAATTCCAATGTTAGTATCTAAAGTATCATGTTTGCCTCCATGATTATTGATATTCAAAAGTTGTTTTTAATATCAAGATTATATAGGAGCTGAATTTTTTTTCAAAAACCATCATGTGTGAAAGATATTGTGATATCTGAAACAATGTTTTTGGTTGCATTATGATAGAGTATAATTTATCAAATCACATGTTCTCATATTGTATGAGAATTTGTGAAGGATGGAGATGCTAAGCATCCGGATCTCCCAAAAGGTTTTGGGAACTAACATTATACTCGCGATTCTTCCTTACAGGCTATAGTAGCTTGATCATGAAAGTTGTCATGATAAGGATGAATAGAAGATGTAAGTAAAATGTTTACTACACTAATAGATTACTAAAGAATGGATTTTTGAAAGAACACCAAACATTTGATGATGGTGATCCACTTCAAAGTGCAAGTCCAAAGGTATTAGTATTTGACTATATACGCTTTGTACTATGTGTCATGTGAATGACACCACAATTGATGTTGATAGATTATTTTAAAAGGAAAAGGAATTGTTGAAAGAGAATCTATAAAATATTTGGCAGAAAAGAAAAGGTTGGATATGTCCAACTTAGGTATATAGAAGATATACATGTTATGGCTGTATTCCTTGCTTGTTAAACAATGTGGTTCTAAGGTATTGGATACCGGTATTGGATACCGAATTGGTTGGTATGAAGTGTCATACAGAACAACGCAATTCATGAACTGAAATGGTCTAAGTAACTAGCAAGAGAATAAGTGATGATGTTCATTGAAAACAAATAAAGTGTTATTGTGTTTTTCGTTGATGTCAAACCTAGCCTTCAAGATTTGTTTTAATAATTGTTATTTTGTTCTGGTATTACAAGAACAATGGTTGTTCAAATAATTACCGTATTCCATAAAGGATGGATGAACTTTTACAAGTCTAGTGGGAGAAATCACATCCATAAACATTATTGCTAAAATGTCGCAAGACAAATGATAAAAAGATCACTTATGAAGTGACATCACTGTTTTAAATTATATTGGAAAGAAAACATGAAGAAAATCCATGTTGATGGATTTCTGGAGTCTTTGATTTTGATCAATTGACACATGTGAGACTTTCCTCGAGATAATTGAAACTCTGTCCAGAGGCCAAAGAGCAACGGATGACTAACTTATTGGATATTATACATATTGATGTATAGAGTCCATTATATGTAGCCATATGCGATGGATATTTTTGCTTCATATGCTTTCTCTAGAAATTTGAGTGAATATATCTATATATTCACTTAATAAGGAAGAAGTATGAAACATTTGAAAATTGTTCAAATACTTTCAAGATGAAGTGGAAAATCATTATAACAAGAAAATAAAGGGTTTATGATTCGATCATAAAGGAAGATATTTGAGTTACATGTTTAGCAAAAACACCTAAGATTTGAGGAATTGTTCCATGATTTGTGTTTCCCGATAAACCATAGGAGTATGGCATATTTGAGAGATGAAATCAAACCATGTTTGACATGGTAAGATCAAATGTGTCATTTATAAAACTGTCATTATGTTTTAAGGATTGAAGCTTTAGAGACTACCGCTTTTACACTGAAAGAGCACCATCGTGATCCGTTGAAATGACACCATATAAGTTATGGTTTGGGATAAAACCCGAATTGTCTTTTCTTAAATTTTGGTATGCTAAGCATAAGTAAACTGTTTACAACCAAAGTCGGATAAGCACGTCTTTGTAGGTTATCCAAAAGAATTTGTTGGAAATTTCTCCATAACACCGAGGACAAACGAGTTTTTTACTTGGAACGTCAAGTTTCTTGAGAAGGAATTTTTCGTGAAAAGTTAATTGGGAGGACAATAGAACTCTGATAAGGTTGTTGAACCTTAGCTATATGTGCTAAGTAGCGCAGAGCCAGAAAGTGTCCCGGTGGCGGCCACAATTTTCATGGCTCCCGTGATTACAAAGGGTGTGATCTCAGAGATTAGAGTTCCTATTGAACCGTGTGGGTCGGTAAGAATCAAATAGTATGATTTGATAAGGAAGTCGTTATTTTTTTGACAATGATGAACCGACTACATGCAAAGAAGCGATGATGGGCCCTGACTCCATAAAATGACTAGAAGTCATAGAATCTGTGATAGTATCCATACACGAGAAATCAAGTTTACGAACTTGGAAGACCCTCCGGAAAGGCGTGAAGCCTATTGGTCGTGTTTGGATCTATAAAGAAATAAGACATGGATGTTTAACATCTATGAAATAGTCGACATGTCAGAAAGAAGTTTACGACAATGTTCAAGGAGTTGACTATGACAAGATTTGATCTTTCATACCGATATTTAGTCTTGACGGATTAATGTAGCAACCACTACATACAATTTGATGTATGGTAGTTGAACAAACAAAACAATGTTCTTCTAATAGAATGGTTACCTAGGATGTGTACAAGACACGGTCCGAAGGGTTTTGTTAATTCAAAGGGTGCTAAAAGGGCATGCAAACTTCAATAGTTGAAGTAAGCATAGCGGAGTTGGAATCTTCACCATGATGAAATTGTTAAAAGAGTTTAAATTCATCGGAGATGATGAAGATGTTGCAAGAAATTAAGTGGGAGCACTAAGACATATTTCTAATACATTATGTAGAGGACATATTGTTGATTGGAAATGATGTATCTTGTATTGACACAAGTTAAGAATTTCATTAAAATAGAAAGACTTGGGCAAACCCAGAATATTTGGCATTAATATCTATATGAATAGATTAAGGCGCTAATATGGTTGTTCTAGACATACATATATGAGATATTGAAAGGGTTCAATATGGAAACAACAAGAAAGGTTCTTGCTGCATGGAAAGAATTGTATCAAGATTCAAGTGTTTCAACACTTGGTGAGTAAAATCACATGAAGATTTTGATCGATTATACCATGATATGTATATATATCCAAAATGTCCTATGCTCTAAATGTTATGAGCACATACCAGAATGATTCATAAGATGATCATTGGACGATAGTAAAGATATTCTTATGAGCTTTGGAAGCACTAAGAATATATCATGTATAAGTGACAAATAGTAAGGTAGTTCATTGTAAAGTGTTACATTGATACTAGTTTTGTCACAAGATACAAATTAAATTTATCTCAATTTAGACTATGGGTGGCACAATGTAATGGAAAGGATATTCCATGATGGATTTGGATGAGTTCCAAAGTTGAGACATTGTGACGGATACTACAACCAAAGGCTAAGTATATAACTGCTATAGTAGCAGCAAAGGAGGGCATTTGTGTTAAGTAGTTTGTTATCAAACTAGGTGTGGTTCAAAGTGGGCTAATACTATGAAGATATATTGTGTGACAATAATATCAACATATTTTAACCCGAACGAACTAAAGGTCTCACCAGAGAACCAAATTTATACAATGCCATCTCATTTGAGAATGAGTGATGTGTAGAGACGCAAAGACATGCAAATACACACAGACCTGAAACTGTCAGATCCGAAGATTATGTTAACCACTAGCAATCGCATATATGCAACACCAGAAAGCCATAGGTGTTCAATACGCAAAGTTTTTCAAACTAGATTATTGACTCTAGTGCAAGTGGGAGACTGAAGGGAATATGCCCGAGAGGCAATAATAAAGTGTTTATTATCTTATTCCATGTTTATGAAAAATGTTTATTTTGCATGCTATAATTGTATTGATCGGAAACATCAATACATGTGTGTTTAATAAACAAAAAGAGTTCCTAGTTATGCCTCTCTTATAGACTAGCTCGTTGATTAACAAGATGATCAAGGTTTCCTGATCATGGACATTGGATGTTGTTAATAACGAGGTCACAACATTGGTGGAATGATGTGATGAACATTCATCCAAAGTATAGCATTACGATCGAAGTCATTATGTTTATATTGCTATAACATCATACGAAGTAATATTTATCCTTAGACCATGAGATCATGTTAATTGCTAACACCTGAAGAGTATCTTGATAACATCAAACGTCACACCGTAACAGGGTGACTATAAAGATGGGTTCAGTGCTACGAAGGTGTTATGTTGAGGCTCATGGATCAAGAGTGGAATTTGTCAATCCCGAGATGGATAGATATACTCTGGGCCCTCTCGGTGATATCACATTAAGATACCTTGCAAGCAAGTGATGTGATCACTAGAATGTTATATCACGGGAACGAGAAAAGAGTGCATGTCCACAACAAGATCAAACTAGGTATGGAGATACCGATGATCGAATCTTGGACATGTAATATATCGCGAGACAAAGGGATTTAGTTACAAGCGTTAAAGGTTCTCACGATCACATAAGTCATTGTTGAATATGTAGGAATCAGTATGGATCGACAGGTCCCGCTTCTGATTGTTGATCTGAGAGGAGTCTCAATCATGTCTGTATTATTCGCGAACCATAGGGTGACACACTTAAGAATTAGCGGTCACCATTTTGGAGCACATATGTTTTAGACGAAAGAATTGCAAAGCGCAGGAATTGTTTCGATAGAAATCAAAAATTATTTCGGGTGAAATTGCTGAAATTGGATCTGCATGTGATATTGAAATATTCCAAGGGGTTATATGTGAATGTTTGTTAATTAAATTAATTAACAAAATTCTGAATAAATTTAATAAAAGAGTTTTATTAAATGAGAGAGCATTAAACTTGAAGAATTTTAATGCATTTAAAGTAGGGACTTTAAAAGGGAATGTGAAGAGGCATTTTAATGTGGAGCGGTTACCACCACATGAATGGGGGAGGTGAGGAGTCACCCCCCATGTGTCGGCCATGAAGGAGGGGCACCCCCCCTCCTCCTATAAAAGGCCACCCTCTCCCTCCTTCTTACACACACCTCCTTGTGAAGGATCTCTCTCCCCCTCTAGAATTATTCCCCCATGGTCTCGGATTAGCGAGATACATGTTCCCGGTGGCATTTCGTCTAGAAGGAGTTGCTGCTTCCGTTGGATCGCTAGAGTGAGGAGGTGGAGGTTGTCCGGTGGCTTGAACGTGTGTGCGAGTACGGATGCGCTGCTCGGACTTCCACACGATCTTGAGATCGGCAAGTGTACGACTACACCAACCACGAGTTCCTACTCGTTAACAAAACTCGTTGTCTTCGAGGGTAAGTTCTCGATGGATGTATGTCCACCCGTTGCTCTGTACCTAGTAGATAGATCTTGGCGTGTAGAAATTTTTTTGTTTTCTATGCTGCGGACCCAACAAGCCTCACAACGGCGGCTACAGGATGCGCCATTGGAGCTCGGGATCAGCCACTGGGCGCAACAACTTGGCGCCGAAAGTCAAATGTCCGAAGGGATCGTCCTGCCTGGAGGGTGGATTCTGACGCCGTCGGTACTAGGGGAAAGGTGGGAATGGATTTGGGAAATTGGTCAATGCATCCAATCCACATAGTTCCTCGATTTTCCTAAGAGGTTGCCGCGTTGGCACTCGCGTCACGGACAGATGACCGACATGAGGGCCCCGACCGTCTACTTCACGGGGCAGTTTCACAGAATGTTTAAATTTGGCAGGAGTGAGATGAGTTTGCATCGAAATAGCCCCTCTCGGTAGTTGGCGGCCCAACATTTCGAAACGCGACAATTTCAGGAAACTTAGGTACCGCGGTGCACTCGCCAGGGAACTTTGGTACTGCAGACGAACATACCCCTCACATGCATGCAGCCTAATATATAATGACCTCCATCAATACCTAATGCTCTCCAGCCAGCAATCGTTGTGTGTGGAAGTAGTCCGGCCCAATTGATTAATAGCGCTGATCGCACGACCGTAGTCAATAGCACATGGGAGACTCTCGTTTTGTCCCACCTCGATGCCTTAGATTGACCTACACCGATTTATATACGTTCAAGTTCAATCAAGTATTAGTAAGCCAACTCAAAGAAATTGAATTCCCCATATGATGTATGGCTTGGCCAAGAGAGAGCCAAGGCGAGAACTAATTAAATGGGAAAGGAGAGGAATCCACGACGTGAGCTTATAAATGCCGAGATAGAGCGCGGAGACCATGACGCCGATCTCCAAAATGAACATTTAATCTGGCAGTATATTGACTACAAAGTTTAACATATACCTGGTCATGTCTCATTAGAAAATTGACCACCTGAACTTAGTTTAAGCCTTCATGTTACTCGATGAAATAACACTTTTAGGTTTTCACTAATCTGACACATTGTAGCCATGTTGCAGCAATAATATTTCTGAACCTAGTCCCACGTAAACAATAAGGAAAAATACTATCTAAATATTCAATAAAAATCAACCATAGTGACCCACAGAAAAAACATATAGACTTTTTAGCTATCATTATATTTTATTTTTCCTCTCCCGTTGTAACGCACGGGCATTTGTGCTAGTACCTAATAATAAAGCGCTATCGCTTCCCTCTTCGTCCATCTATGTACTTCTCCGTCCGTCCTAAATGTGTTTCCTTCGTCATACTCTAGGGGTGCGATCACTGAGCAAGATATGACCGATCCAAAAAAAATCCATACTAGACCGAGTCCTTCTCTTCTTTCCTTCATTGGTTCTTTAAATATGAGAGGGGTCAATTATGCATCAAATCTATCTACGATCCAAATCGAGGGTTCCAAGATAGTAGTATCAAGCAAGAGCCACGGTGGGGATCATGGCTAGCAAAAACAAAGTTGAGGCACGGCTAGGATGACCACACGTGAACAACACTTCGCTGTGGAATGGGAGGATGCGGTGCAGAGGCCTGACGCTGATGCTCGCTCCTGGACTTTTGCGTACTTCTGAACTTCTCATGGCATGCCTAGGCCGCCGCAGCCTCCCTAGCCACGCATGACCTAGAGCGCGTCCATCCGGGCCATCCCCACCTTGATGTCCTGCTGCTACTAAGGGTGAAATTGGACATGAAAGAAAGGGGAGGGACTAAGGGAGAAATTGAAAAACCGAAGGCCAGGGGAACAAGCTCAGAGGTGAGGTAGGAAGGATTGATGGAGGGGGCGGAGGTGAGGACTGAGAAGGTGTCAGGTGAGGGAGGGTCGAAGGGGATTTGCACGAGTGTCGTCTCCTTTGTCCAAGGCCCCAAGCGCCACCGACTGGCTCACTGATGATCTTTTCTACTTTGATATTTTGCTCTTCTTGTCTACACCACCACCAACAGAGACTCTTCGTTTGTACTGTTTGAGATATGCGGTAATTTATTTCCCATAGTAAACTGTGAAAATTGATATCATAATAATTAAATTGTGTATATTTTGCTGATTGTGCAGACCCTCCTTAATTATAAATTGTTGATTGTGTTGACCCACCTCAATCATTACCGTATACCTCTAGTTCATGTGTGGGTTCTAAGGATTTAGAGAAAAGATAGTTTACCTTCAGCCCCTCGTGGGTTCGACACTCAAATACTTATCGAATTGCACTATAGTGGTTCCCTTCCCTTAGGGATTATCAACGGGCAGTAGCCCGACCATCTTTAGGGGGCTGAGGTCCTTGGTGCAGTTGGTCAAGCTCTGCCAATTGCCACAGGTCTTCCTCTTCCCGGTGACGACACTGACTTTCTTTGCAGCGGCGGTGCCGGAAGTGGAGCCCGAAATATTTTTGGCTTCCCCATGGCCGCGCACAGGAAGTTGCTTGAGAATATTTAGTGCAATAGATTCACTGGCTATGGCGGGAGCGCAAGGAAGAAGATGATCGCAACGAGAATGGGGAGGAAGAATATTGTACTGTGTCATTTCCCTTTTTCTTATAATACCACCAGGATTGATCATGGCCGTTAGATGAATTTCGTGGCCATGTGGTGTGCATCTGTGTGAACACATTGAGGCACGGTGAGCGAACCATCTCCCCCATTAACTCCATCTTGCACGAGAATCGAGGAAACCACTGTCAAACTCTAGCTTTCGCGCGTTGTGCGGTCAAATCTGGTTAGCTTTTGCAACGGTACCACACTTTTGTGTCCTATCAGCTGGTTAGCCCGACGCTTTAGTGCACCGGGAGGCATCCATGATGTTATCCATCTCTTCACTTCATCGGGTCCTCCAATAGGAAACCGACTACATCTCCGGACATGTCAACCGAGTCGAGTATCTCCTCGAGAGGCTACCTTGCTTGGTTCCATGGAAAGATGAACCTACACTTGGCAACAAGTTATCCATCATAGACTCGGGGGCTACTCCTATCAGGAGTGCTGGTCGCGCACCCGACATAAACATCTGCGTCGACTGCGTCCATGGCGTCGACTCATGATCAACTAAAACTACAAAGAAATATGCTTTATATTGTAATGAATAAGGGCTAAGAAATAAGCTTTATATTGTAATGAATAATCCCAAAAAATTGATTGTTTTGTGTTGGAACATCATAGGGCTTAATGCTAGAGAGAAGCAACTGGCATTGTTAAATGCCATAAATTCTAGTGGTTGTGTTGTAGTTTGTTTGCAAGAAACCAAGAAACAACATTTTGATTTAGCCTTTATCAAGTCTTGTTGCCCTAAGAGGTTTGATGAATTTGTTTATATTCCATCTAATGGTGCCTCTGGTGGTCTTATAATTATTTCGAACAACTATGTCTTCTCTGGTATGATTATGCATTGTGAAACTTTTGCAATCTCTGTGCATTTCACATCTACTCAATCTGCTATGGCCTGGACTTTGATTAATGTGTATGGTCCTTGCAATGGTACTCTCAGGGATGATTTTGTTGATTGGTTAATGAATCTTCAAATTCCAGACAATGAGGATTGGTTAATCATGGGTGGTTTCAACTCCATAAGATCACCAGAAAATAGAACCAAACCTGGAGGGAATGTCCAAGATATGTTGGCTTTCAATGATTTGATTAGAATTCAAAAACTCACTGAAATTCCAATAAAAGGCAAAACATTCACTTGGAGTGATATGCAATCAAATCCTTTGTTGGAGCAATTAGACTGGGTTTTTTCATCTCTTCATTGGACTGAGTCTTACCCTGCTACTTCTGTCTCGGCCCAGGGCAAACCTACTTCTGATCACACCCCATGTGTTATCTCTATCCAGACTAAAATTTCTGGATCAAAGATCTTTAGATTTGAATCCTTTTGGACTGCTCACTCTGGGTTCTTTGACATTGTGGCTACCAGTTGGAACAATCCTGTCTTTAAAGGGAACATTGCTATAGTATTGAATGCCAGATTTAAAAGACTTCGATATGATCTGAAATGTTGGAGCAAATCTATCTCCAAATTATCTATATGTATTGATAATTCTAATAGAGCTCTCATCGAACTGGATAAGATTGAGGACAGAAGACAGTTAACAATTCCTGAGGAAATTTTTAGACAGATCATTAAGAAACATATCCTTAAATTACTTGACTATAAAAGGCAGTATTGGAAAGCTAGATGTACAGTTAGATGGACAAAGTTTGGAGATGAAAACTCCAAATTCTTTCATGCTATTGCTACTGAAAGATACAGAAGAAACAACATATCCCATTTGAATTGGAACGATGGTACTGTGGCAACTTCTCATAAGGACAAAGAGGAAGCTATTTTGCATTCTTTCAAGGAAAAATTGGGTACTACACAGAATCCCCAAATGATATGGATCTGACAGACCTCATTCAACCTATTGAGGGACTTGAGAAACTCTCTCAACCATTTACAGTAGATGAGATTAATTTGGTCGTTAAATAGATGCCTCCTGATAAAGCTCCAGGTCCTGATGGCTTTAATGGACACTTTATCAAAACTTGCTGGCATATCATAAATGATGATATCTATAAGTTATGCCAGGACTTCCATACCGGAAACCTGAATTTGGAAAGCATAAACGTGGGATATATTACCCTTTTTCCAAAAAAGGGTACACCTGAATCTATTAATAATTACAGGCCTATCACTTTACTCAATTGCAGTCTCAAAATCATCACAAAAATTCTTGCAAACAGATTACAGAAGGTGGTACTTGGAATAGTGAAAAAGAACCAATATGGATTTCTTAAAGGAAGATCCATCCAAGACTCTTTAGCCTGGGCATTTGAATTCATCCATCAATGTGAGCAATCTAAGAAGGAAATAATCTTACTCAAACTAGACTTTGCCAAGGCCTTTGACACAATTGACTGCCAAGCAATGATTAAAATAATGAAACAAATGGGCTTTGATGATAGATGTCTAAAGTGGATTGAAATAATCTTTGACTCTAGGAAATTTTCTGTTCTGCTTAATGGTGTCCCTGGAAGATAATTTCACTACAGAAGAGGTGTCAGACAAGGGGATCCTCTCTCACCTCTTATTTTTATTCTAGCTGCTGACCTCCTTTAATCTGCAGTCAATAGAGCCTTATCTATTAATACACTGGAATCACCAATTCCATGCAACCCAAATATGGACTACCTAGTCGTACAATATGCTGATGACACCATCATTATCATGCCTGCCAAGATTAATCAAGTTATTACAATGAAAAACATTCTGGATACCTATGCTCCTTCCACTAGTCTTCATATCAACTACAATAAATCTATTATGATTCCTTTGAATATTAATGCTCAATTTACTAAGGAGCTGGCTACCCTTATTTGCTTTGTAATTGGGAAAATGCCTTTTACTTACTTGGGTTTGCCTCTGGGAACTACTAGAGTTGAGAGGAATCTTTCTGCCAATTATATGCTAATGTATTATAGTGGTAGAACAACTCTTATAAACTCAATGTTAACTTCCATTCTCATGTTCCCAATGTGCACTCTTAAAATATCAGCAAAAATAATTGAACATGTGGACAAGATCAAGAGGCATCGTCTGTGGAATAAGAAAGATGAGGCAGGAGAGCATTGTAATGCCTTAATTGCCTAGGACAAGGTTTGTAGACCGAAGAACAAAGGAGGTATGGGTGTCCTAAACCTTAAAATCTAGAATGATGCACTGCTATCGAAGTTCCTACATAAATTCTACAACAAAATGCCTTGGGTATCTTTAATCTGGGACACATATTATAGTGAGAAAATTCCGCATGCCTTTGGACCCTGTGGATCTTTCTGGTGGAAGGATATTGTTAATTTTTTCCCAATTTATAGAGGGATAACTTCCTGCACTGTTAAAACTGGGAACACAGTGTTGATGTGGTAGGATAACTGGCTGGACGAGGTGGCAGCTGAAATGTTCCCCATAGCCTTCTCATTTAAATCTAAGGAGGATTCTTCGGTTGCAGAATTTCTCAATGCCCCTGACCTTGCCACAAATTTTTCTTTACCTATTTCGCCCCAGGCTATGGATGAACTGAAAGAATTGCAACAAAAAGTCAGGAATGTAGAAATTATTGATTCTGAAAAGGATATCTGGAGTTATACTTGGGGATCAGAGAACTACCAAGCTAGAGCATTCTATCAATTCTGCTTCAGAGAGATGGAAGCACACATTTCTTTCAGTTGGTTATGGAAGAGAAAATGTACACCAAAGTTTAAAAAAATCTGCTGGCTATTACTCTCAGACAGATTGAATACTTAAAACATGCTGAAACGTAGACACTACAATAGTGTTTCTACTTTTGACTGTCTAATATTTAACAATAACTGTGAAGAAACTATGGAACATCTCTTCTTCGATTGCTCTTTCAATAAACAATGTTGGCAAGCTCTTGGTATGTACTGGGACAACAGTGGGGATCGACTACACATCATTGAAAGAGGAAAAAGAATTCAGCAAGCAAGTTGTTTATGGAAATTGTTATTGTGACAACCTGGAGCATCTGGAAAGAGAGAAATGACCTGTGCTTTAACAATATTACTCCCTCTATTGAATCATGGAAGGACAGATTTCAGTAGGACTTTAGACTCCTGTGCATAGGACTAAACCTGAATTTCATCAGGAGATACACAATACTTGTAACTCTCTGTAGTTAACTCCTTTACTCCTCTTTACCCCCACCCTCCTGTATATGCTTTCTGCCACGGGAACACATGTAACCTTTCTAGGTTTCCCCAACTTGGGGAATCCTAAAGTAATATAAAGATAGTAGGACAACACCTACTGTCAAGAGTTTTTAAAAAAACTACAAAGAAACGCTGATCTGATGTAATTCCGGATTAGTGTTTTCACCTTATAAGGTTGTTGGCTATGACTGCCCGTTCAAGGACTTACAATTTTCACTCTCTACCTGAATCTACGATTCGACTAGACACTCCGAAGCTACTCTAATAGGGAGCACTGGTCATGCACCCTATAAAAAAGATAAGATAAAAAATGTCCATTCTATCGACTCTTTACTTTTAGAGCTTAAAACATGGTGGTTTCACTTACTAACGCGTCTTATAATGATGTCAAGTTCAGAGGAAGCATCCCCTCGACTGCACAGATCGCATTCCACTATGAAAACATCTAGATGTTGTGTGTGCGATAGAAAGATAAGATCTACATATCCAATCTGCTGGTCTAGTAATCGCACGCATTGGCCATTGCGCTCCACCAGATAAATACCATGCCTACAACGTGAAGAAAATCTCGACAAACGCGTTGAGTATAAACTTACCGGCTGGAGTTTGACTCAGTAAGACCTCCACGACATTGTAACTTTCTTCATCATCAATCAAGAATGGACAAGCAAGGAGTAGGGTATTACCCTCCGGGGTCCTGAACCTAGGTAAATCGTATGCCCATGTTATCTGTTAGCCGACGAAGTCATCAGCGCACTCCTTATTCCTGAAAATCCAAGCCCATCAACTATGGACATTGCCATGGAAACCCCACATCAGTCACAGGGGAATGCGCTAGGGTGCGCGTGGTGCTGGGATGGTTGGCTAGTATGGGGGCCCGTGGAGGAATTCCTCGTGCAGTCAATGCTCCACATGCTTCCCAGCCGCATTGCCGTGTTATGGTCCTATAAGGGCCTAGTCCTCAAGCCCGCTGACGATCCCGGGGTCCCGCGACACTCTGCCGAAGCCTTCGTGGCTGATTCCGTCTATGTATGGATTCTGACGGCGCAGTTCGTGTATGTGTGTGGGTGATTGAGGCCAGGGGAACATGGGCGAGCTACTACAGGGGCGGCGTGGGCGCGTGTGAGATCCGACGAGCAGCGGTGCGGCCGAGCTCCGGTAGGCTCGGGCAAGCGCAGTGAACGTCAGGGGAAAAAGTTTTTTTTTGTCTTCCCCTTGGACCCCTTTAGTTAGCCCTACTATTTGCCAAGTAGACATGATAGGTGGTCCTGAGATATTAGAAAACAGTTTACCACGATTTAACTGAGCAATCAGTGCTATGTTTCACACACCTGCTCCACTATCGTTAGTTTAAAAAAAAAGTACGTAGCCATGTGATAACGTTGCTCAAATACAATAGTTTTGCGTCATTTTCACTCACATATCAGGTGTCTCGAAATAAATTGAACCGGTCACTATTTCGGCATCTCTTTTATGGCAGTGAACCTGCCATCCTGTCTTAGCAAGCTAGTGCCAGTCCTCGTTCTTATTGTTCAGGGTCGCAGATAATGCATTTTCTTGCCAAATCGGAAAAAAAAAGAACATAACAGTAAACAGCCCATTGTTTTTTTTTTTTGGAGAGCAGTAAACAACCCATGTTGGGCTTGCCCACCAGCATTAGTTCGTGGGCATCGGTTCCATAGTAAGCGTCGGGAGGAATCACTCTAATTGGACATTGTGCGAGCAGCATATACAGAATTTAAGGCTGCAGTCCATGGTCACCGGCCTGAATTGCGCGTGGGCCTGTGAGAATGCTATGAGCCTAGACGATTTGATTTTTTTTTCATGGTAATACATGTCTCATTCATATATCACAATACCCTAAAAAAAATCACATATCATAAAGATCATAGTACAAGCCACGTAAATACCGACCTGACAAAACTAAATAGACAACAAAACACAAGCCTTTGCGCAAAGGATCACCAGCCAAGAAAGAACAATCTAGACCAAAGAAACCTCTGAGCTTGACGCCAACGCCCGTCACCTGCCTCTGGCACCACCACAACAGCCACCAAAGGAGAGAATGGCGGATCACCTCCTCACCCGAGCTCGATGCGGCTCCATCACTGACATGCAGCTTTGTGGACCTCCAAGGTGACTCACCAAAGGTGAAACCATTGCCGTTGAACGAATCAGACCGGGGCAACACCCCGGACACGCCATCGAGCTCCAGATCTAGCACCCCCGCATGACTAAGACGTCGAAGGAGGAAGCCACACCTGCCATCCACGAACCATGGACCCAGCACACGATCCACCATCTTCCAGATGTCGTCGATGCAGATCACAATCTGCATCCGCTCCTGGACTACCTCCCAGGTTCCACGCCGGCGCTGGAGCAAACGCCGCCACAACGGCGGAGCCTGAGGACACAGATCCACCACGTGGATGTCGCCACCACCACACCATCCTTGCTTGGATAGACCGATCTCCAAATCCATCGGTGAAGGATCTGAAGAAAATTTATTCAGCGCCGTCATCGTCGTCCCCGAAGCCAAGACGATGCAGCCTAAAAACGATTAGCCTAAAACTATCCACACGCGTGGATCCGGCGACCCCCCTCACCACCGACGACCTAAGTCGTCGGCAGGGGGAGCCGCCGGAGACCGGCGTTGGAAGCCGGGTGTCCTAGGGCGAGAGCTCTTTTTTCTCTCCTTGGCGGCGGTGTTACCCAGCTTATATCTTGGCCACTAGGATGCTTGCCTAGACGATTTGATTGTGCTCTAACCTCTATATTGCCATATTGGTATCGCAGAATGATAGGAGCAACTACCATCTTTTTTGCTAAGAAAAGCTTAGAAATATCTTTGTGCTACAGAGATTGCAGTCTTATTCCTTTGGAAATGGTCTTAGTGAACAAACCAGATATATTGCATCGCAGTGCATATCAACCACAAACCGACTGGTCACAGGTTTATGAAAGAAAGAAAAACATCTTGGTTACATAAATATCATGCATATCAAGTTCGACATGCACAAGATATGTAGAGAGCAGTCTTAAGACAATGAAAATGAACTAGCGCATCACCAACGTACTCACCATGCCCCACCATGAAAGGCACATTGACATGGACTGCTATGGGCATGGTTGTACGAATCTACAAAACATCACTTCTCCCGCTGCTGTGTACAAGATGTTTGTAGGCTACGAGCACGAAGAAACTTATCGTTCTATCAAATTGGTCTACCTTGCTTGTTAACCTCCGATTCATGAGATGCAACCTGCAAACCACACATAGAAAAAGCAAATATCAATATTGGACAGAAAAATAAATAAATATGTACTCCCTCCGTTTTAAAATATAAAATGTTTTACTTTTAGCATGTAACTCCGAGCCTACACACTAAAAGAGATTTAGATTATTCGTTTCAAAAAGCTGAAACCTGAGGGAGTAGCCGGTAAAAGAGATGTTATGGTAAACATGATGATACATGTGCAAGCAACACAATGCATCATGCATGTACTGTATATACAAGGCAAGCTTGCATAAGAAAAGAAAAGGAATCTGCCAAGGAAAAATATATTTGTGAAGTTTCCCCAAAAAAAGACAAATATTTGTGAAGTTTAGTCCATCACTATGGACGGTATGGTCGAAAGTCGTAGCGGAAATGTAACACACGTACACTAAACCAAACGGTCACAATTATTCTCCAGTATCTGTTTATTTTTTAAGTGGATACTCCAGTACCTGTCGTAAGGACGTTGCGTTTAAAAAACGCGGGTGTGTGGATGAGAGACGTCAGCATGTGCTTGTTGTAGAGTTGCGCAACAGGCGCGTTGCCGGCTAACAAGAATAACGTAACCTATTCCTACTAGGCAGGGCGACCAACCTGCATCTCGATTCATCCATCCACCGGGCGTCGTCATTTGGCGTCGCGGACAGCAGGTCGGGAGGAGGGTCCGCGGCGGTTGGACTCGACCGCGCTGTCAGGGAGGGGCCGATCCAGCGGGAGCTGGCCTCGGCCACCGGCCGGCGGTTGTCCGCCGCGGCTGATCCTGCGCGACGCTTGCCGCTCGTCGCTGACGCCGACGGCGCCTAAGAGGACCTCCTGGACGAAGGAGAGCTCGACGCCGTCGAGGAACGCCGCGTGGCGCTCTTCCGTCCACCCCTCGCTGCGCGCGAGCACGGCGAGACGATCGTCCATCCGGTGTAGCAGTAGCAGAGGACGTTACGCTCTTCTCGACGACGGGCGGCGGCGAACGTTATATGGGGTCGCACCACCAACCCGGAGAGAAAAATATCTAGCGAGCTGACAAAGCTCTATGTAAACGCCCTTCGCTGGTACTCCTGCTAGCTAGCACTCTACTATATTGTATTTAAAGGCCACGTCAAAGTGTATCAGCATGGCGATACCAGACTGGCGGGCCACTCGGAATGCGACGTGCGGCGTGTCCCCATGTACCGCTGAGGCCTTATCTTCCAAAGATATTTTCGGCTGCCAGAGTGAAAGTTACGGCTATGCAAGTCCTTTGGCGCAAAAGTGCGGCACACTTTTAGACGAAAGTTTCGCGCTTTTCCTGTATGGACTTCACGGCGTATGCCGCGTCAAAGGTCGGGGAAAATATCCTGTATCCGACCCCTCCTTGCCTCGCAGCCCGTGCCATGTGCTCTTTTTTCTTTCAACGATCAAGGGTGCGACTCACCAAATATATTAGCTGCTAAGAGAACACGTGGCAGGAAAAATTACAAGGAGACCCAAACAACACACACACAAGAACATAAAAATTCAAAAATAAGGGTCTCCAAAAAAATTACAAGGAGCCCAAACAACACACGCAGCGCATGACATGTACTCATATTCGGTTCTTTTCGTTTAACCGCTAACGAGCGAGCAATCAACCAATACGGTACAAATGAACAAAACCTTCTCAAAACATGCTTTTGTCCCTTATGTTAATATAGCAAATCACACGGGACAACAGACCGACAAACATCACAAGCATGTCCAGAAGAAAAAGAAAGAAAAAAGAGAAACTAATGCCAACACCGATAGATCGACTAAGCGAGGATGACCCGCAACCAATACGTCCTCCGGAGCTGTCCACCTCGCTCCTAGTACTCCGAACCGCCGCCTAACATGGATGATCTCTCCTGATCTACTTTTACCTCTCCTCCCACTACCCTACTGCTCCTTATACTGGAGATCCCAAAAAAGATCATCTCTCATGCCACTGTCCTCCTTTTAGACATCAAGAGGAAACCACAATGGCCTAGGACGCTTGCCACAGGCTGCGAAAACCGGAAAACTATGGGAAATACTCTTCCCGGGCAGGGATCATAGTGTTGCTGACGAGGCGTCGTCGACCAATCCCTATCTTGTTGTGGCCTAAGCGGCCAGGCTTTTCCAAACTAACTTGTTCTTGCTCACGGTTCCCACTTGGGTCCATTCACTACGCTCCACGGTGTTGACAGAGCCCTTGGTTGCCCATTTTCTCCTTGCATGCTCTACGAGCTTGCGATGTCATGTGTCGAGGGCATATTCTCCATGGCCCAGGAAGGATACATCATGGCTTACGTATCTTTCCCGCGGCCCTGGACGCGACATGGTTCCTCACCCCAAGCGACCCGGCTATACATGGCATGGTTACCGCAATCCGTGCGATGATGTGGCCCATACTTAGAAGGATCACACCCCCCATTGCAACCGACTCCTAGTCTTCATTTCTTCTTTGACTGATGGGACACCGTGGAGTAACATCGACACTCAGTGTGGTTTCCTAGCCTAGTGGGATCCTTTCTTTTTCCAGGAGAGCATAACCACTCAACATGGAGCGGGGTGATCGGTGCGGCAATAACTGACAAGGGTGGTTGGTTTCTCAGGCCCTTAAAGGGACAGATACGCTCCCTACTCAAATCTATATGTTGATTTCCCCTGCTGATATTATCTTCTTCTCCACAAATTCTCACCCTTTGTTCTTCCACTTCTACTTCCGCCTACCATGGCGCCCACAAGAAGCACAAGGGTGATGGAACATCGGACCGCGGTCGCAAGGTCCCAATTGGTGCCCCCACCCTTTGATCCTCTATTCACCAGCATCACCGACTTGTTCTCCTAGCAAGAGGTAGTGGCGAGATGACACAACGAACATGAAAAGACAATGCTCAAGCCTGGCTCAGATGAGCAGCGTGAGAAGGATGTGCCCTTATTCAATTGCTTCCTTATGTAGGGCCTGGTCCCGCCGCTCTCCGAGTTCTACCTTGCTATGATGGAGGCAAATGGACTTCTCCTGTCCCAACTCCATCCACAATTTGTGCTAGTGATGTCCATCTTCGCTCACTTCTGTGAGGGATCCTTGGGTCGTCCCCGGTTGATACCCCATTTTGCCACTTATTCTGCACACAAGTGAATGCCGGGAAACCCGTTAGTGGTGGCATCAACTTCTTCCTCCGCAACAACATGAGCTCTAAGTATCTGAAGGGGACTTCAAGTCTCACTAGGAGGACTGGAGAGATCGCTTGTGCTACATCACCCTCAGCGGCGAGGTGCATCCCTGCCTTGCCGATTTGATGACCCATGCTTCCCGGAACATTGACTAAGGGAAAGTCATTCCCTTGGACGGGTAATTGCTCCCCTTCATGAGGCGGGTAAGGTTCTTCCGCAAGCAAGGTACGATGGCCAATCTGGTGGTGGCAAAATTCCTCATGTTGCGCATAGCTCCACTGCAACAGAGATCTCACTATGCCTCATGGTACATCGGCCCTGATGACCTGACCCGCCTATACACTGGGAAAATCCATAACCATAATGCCACCAAGGTGGATGGGCTGCTTCCCCAGCTTTGTAGGGACAAGGGCACATGAATCCTTGCGGCAAAGGCACTCTAGCTGTGGAAGGACTCTTAGAGGGAGAAGATTCTAGCGCGGATGCCCCATTCAATTCTCATGGGCCAATCATGGTGGTTGACGTCGCGCCTCTAGCGCCGGGTTCATCTTCTAGCATCCTCGTGGCCTCATCAAGCAGATCTGATGAACAAGCAAGCTCCTCTTGGTCTTCATGGAGGAGCGATGATGACGAGGAGGAAGAATCCCCTCCTACCACTTTTGATGATAAAGATGAAGGGGAGGAAGGAATATACTGCTGTCCTCATCGCCTACCCTCATCACCACCTCCAACAAACATCTGTGTTCTCTAGTGCAAGACAGGGCCCATATGCGGTCTCCTGCCGGTGAAGATGTAGAGGCCGGATACTCGGTACCAGAGCCTTCTTCTGCGCATGCTTCTCCTCCCTGAGTGTTGGACCTCAAGGAGCCTACTAAGATCGAGAACCCTTTTGATAAGACATGGCGCCTAAATGCCAAAACCATGGAGTTGTAAGTTCCTTTTTCTTGAATCTTCTTGCTCCATTTGATCATTCTCTTCTCTCTTCTAAGTCGGTTCTTTCTTTCTTTGTCCAGCAGCGTGGACCTTTAAGCTCCTGCCAAGAGTCTACCGAGAGACCTCTCCGGGAAGCGTGGGGGATTTGGTGGCACCATGCCCCTGATAGACTTCCTGGTGGGTGCCCTGGCATCAGAACGATGTTGGGAGGTATTCCTTTTCTATTCTTCTTCTAGAATGTTTCTCCTTTCCGGCATAGAGAGCCTCAGAAGTTCTATCTCCCTCACCCTCGTGCTTGATCACAGGGAGACGCTAGTAGCCGGTAGAGGAACCAGCCATCATGACCTCCAAGCATCATGGTGCGGAGAGTGTGCTACCGCCTGTAGGTGGTGGCTCGACGAAGGAGGTGATCTCCCGGGGGAACGCTCTAGAACGGTGGTGACATAGATAGCTAGATCCCCGAACATCATGACAGTGCAGTTGGCTGGGAAGGTGGTGCCGGCAAAGCACGAGGCATTATCGATGATGTAGTCAAACTTGCCCAAAGTGAGCATGACGCTGGAGGCCACACACTCACTAGTAGAGGTGCGAGGTCTCGTGCGAAACGTGACTCTAGTCATAGCCATCTTTCCCCATGGTGGATGCCAACTATCATAGTTCTGGTTACGACAGTGCCTAAGAAGGCTAGATATAGGGTGGGAGAAAATCTTGCGACTACCACAGCGACTGCACACGAGATTGGGCATGAGCTAGTGTAGCGAGACACAGTAAGTACCCACGTTCAAAGCCCTCTATATGAGAGGTAACACTCCTAATCCTGCCAATCTGACTATCTCGATGATGAACACGAGAGCTATAAGCGCTCCTCGAGCTGTATGCATATCCATAATCTAATAGAGTCCAACCCTCACTCAGGAGGCACTGTTGCCCCATATAAAGGGTTGGGGCAACGGTCACATGCATGGCTACTTGGTGGATCCCACAGGTGGGCCCTAACCAGCTAGTCATCTACAACACTACGCATTAGAGACCGTGTCTACAATACCTGTCATATGAGCATAGTGTATGCCATCTCCATTTTTCCTCCAACCTTGTCTAGATATAGCCTTTGGGCATGCTAGTCTAGCTGTTATCCTCCAGCCGGACAGTGCTACTTTTCCTTCTTGCCTGCTAGTCCGGCTGCGCCGAGGCAGTTGGCCCAGCGCCTCCTTGCCATTTTGCTCATCTTACGCCGACTCGGCCACTATAGGTGGCCTCTGTAGTTCTCATTGCCTAGGTTTGCCTAGCCGGACGGACACAACTTTTCCGGCTGGGCTACCTGGGGGTGATCCCCCAACACTAGCCCCTGAGCGCGTGCTGACTTCACCTTCTGGGGAAATTTGCGCGGGCTTATCGAAAGTTCTGAACTCACATCTGGCTAGATATGAACGGTCCTCAACGGTTTGTCCGCCTGACAACGCCGATGCTGATGTCACCTATGGTTTGGCATCATTATTGCGACGCGCGTGGGTATGTCCCTATGTCTTAACTATCAGCGCATGGGATCGATACGACGTGGCATAGCGGGGTACGGTTGGGCGGTTGCCACGTGGCGCTTGGGATGGTTACTGCTGGGGATATGCTAAATGGGTATCACCATAGCATGTCCATATTCTGGCTAACCCGGGTGGCCCATAGTTGGTAGCAAGGCCTATGGCCTGCTGGGCGACCCAGTTAGATGGATCCAGAAGGGAGGCCCATGCCAGATAAAAGAAGGCTATGCAGGAGTCACCGACGTACTCGGGGCCTTGGAGTGCAAGACACGAAAGACTAGTTCGTATTAGTGTAGGACTCTTTACCTTGTCCGACAAGGACTTTTCCCTGTAACCCTAGGTTCTGGTGCCTTTATAAACCGGACTGGTGGGAGCCTTTAGGGCATAACAGTCAATGTACAACATGCAACACCTCGCGCAGCGAACCTATCTCTATAACTCGGTGTATTGCCATTATAGTGATTTATAACACGAGTAGAGTTCTGCCACCGTTGTGGGACTTGAACCTAGGTAAGTTGTGTTACCTCGTACTCGCCAACTCTCCGCCTTACCCCATGTCTCTAAACACGCACTATGAGGACACCTCCATGGTGTAGTCGTCGGCAATACCACGACAGTTGGCGCCCACCGTGGGGCAAGAGGCGCTTCGAGCTCCACACCGGGCAAGGTCCAATATCTTCATGGGAATCAACGACACCGTAGCCATCGGATGCGTTCTCTTCTACGGAAACATCCCGATCATCCCTCTAGATGAGTTTTGGGTGCCGGTGAAGATGAACCCTACGCGCTGCTCCATCATCCCCTTTGGAGATATCCACATCTTCATCGACAAAACTGACTCAGGTCCTAGTCCCGAGGAGGTCGGAAACTCGTCAAGCCCCGCACGGACCACCAACGGACAGGACACGTTCATGAAAGGATCTGAGCCGTACCTCCATCTGGAGCATGGCGACTCAGATCAGGAAAATTCAAGGCCCATCCAAACCGCCCATGTGTAGGAAATAATGGTGGAAGGACCCCGTGAATCCGCCCGGATTTCCCGCGCGTTTGAGACATGGAGGTCACACTTTGTGGGTGTCGTCACCATCTTCGATCTGGCTCGATGCGTTCAAAGGGACAGAGAACCTCCTTGCGAATACCTCGCCAGGTGGATGAGGGTGAGGGAAACCCTAGAGGGAGAACACACCGACGAACTTGTGTACCACTTCGTGGAAGGGCTCACACGAGGAACAATCCTCCGACATACTATCAACACCCGGATTTTTAATCCCAGATGCCTGTTATGCCATACATCACAATCCCAGGATGACCATTTTTGCGAGACATAACAGATTGGATATCACAGTACATCATCCATTATAAACCATAATAAGGTCTTACACAAATAAAGGATCTCATGATCCAGTCTTAATACAAACAAGGAGCGGAATAATAAGCGTAGTAGTGGGCTCCATCTTCAGGGTCACAGGCAGTGCTGACGATGGGAGATGATCCTAGTTGTCGTAGACGTCTTGCTGTCCATCTTCTTGATAGTCCTCCTCATAGTCTAGCCATGGGAATAGCCAGGGACAAAGCCATGAGTACTCTTTAAGTACTCACAAACTATCACTAATAAGTAAGGTAGTTCTATTAGGAATCCTAAGCTCTAAGTTTATTTGCAAAAAGCCAGGTTTATCTAAACTGAGTTTAGAAGTAAAGAAAACTAAGTGAAAGTTCTAAATCACTTTAAGTTGGGAACCTAGTCTTCATATTCACAACCCTGTTGTGGTCAAGTCAAAATCATAGTTCACTTCACGAGTCATTTTGAAAACATCTGACGATGGAACAGTATAGCCACTCCAACTATACATGACCGCGGACGCGGATATTGGAGTAGTTTGACACTCTGCAGAGGTGGTACACTTTCACCACAAAATTCGATACATTCGTCAGGGATAACCCTAAATCATCATACTTAGTATGCGAATAATCAATCATAACCTTTCCTTTACTCACTCTAGTATAAGCACCTCTCCTATGAGATTGGCCTCCCAGCCATGGCCATTTGCCATCCTGGGCACTGCATAGGTGGACATCATCAAGAGTTAGCCTCAGCTCAAACCTCCTCTGCGAGGGAACCCATACTAATGCATATAAACTTCCGGCTAAGCCTTACCCAAGTCAGGTATTGTGGTTGTATGGTAAAATTGGAATGGTATCGCATCCGAACCCAACCATCAGTTTTTATAAAGTTCTAAGGCTCATGCCTCCACATTTTCATCATCAAAAACCATTTGTGTTTCTCAACACATGTCAAAACATTTCAATAGAATGACTCATCATTCCAAGGTTTTCATAAGCATTTCCACCAAGTATTCCCATATAAAGTGATCAAGTTTTATGCTTAGAACTAGCCACTAAGTTAAGAGTGTTCACTAATGAGGGTGGTACTCTTCAATCTCATGCCATAGAATGACATCTAGTATAGGCCTAGTTTTATACTCTTTATGCTATCTATACTATCTTTCCAAATCCTCACAAAGCATTAACTAAAAGTAAAGAACTTTGGTAAAGTAAAAGAGTAAAGCTTGCAAGTAAAACTTGGGATGGGTATAAATCAAAGTATATAACCAAAGCATGCCTATTGCATCTTTATTAGGTTAATACTTGCTAGTGTTAGCTTGCAAGGGTCTAGCTTGCTTAGTAATGATGGCTTGCCTTGATTGGTGCAGTGAGTGAAGTTTTCCTCCTCTTCTTCGGGGTAGAACTCCTCCTCCTCGTATCCTTGGTCGGTACTATCGTCTATAAATGAATACGGGATACACAATCACAAACAATACTTAACTAGTCTATTTAGCACACTAAGGCTCACACTTTATGATCTAGCATCATCACAATCATCACATGAAATAAAGAAACACTTTTATTTAGTTTATTTGAGAAAAGTAATTTCTACTCATTGAAATTAATTAAGATTTAATTTCTCCAAATAAAATATGGGATCATGTGGACACATGTCATCACCACGTATTCTAATACATGGGAATGTGATTTAAAGGGTTGGTCACATTTTATAAAGCTAAGATTATTATTTAATAGATTTAAAGTGACTAGAAATGCCCTAATAGCATTCTTTTGGTACTAGTCCAATGTCACTACATGCAATCCTAGATATTTTTACATATTCAAATAGATATTATCAAATGTTATTTTTGAGAGTTGGAATCAACTCAAAAGCTATTATGGTTGATTTTTGAAAAATGTTTGAAGTTGCAAAAGTCTCTGTCTTGTTATTTTTACTAAAGATTATCTCTAAGTCCAAATGATTTAAATCCAACGGGCTTGGATAGATAATTTAATTTCCTTTCTAGAAAAATTTGAATCATGCAATTTTGTTAAGTGAAATTCTCTGAATTGATTTTTGAATAAGTGGATAGAATAGGATTTTAACTAAAAAGGAAAATCATTATTTGAATTTCCAGGCCTGGGCGGGAAAGGTAAATGGGCCAGCCCAACTGCACAGCACAGCGCAGCACGCGACTGACAGAGGGGGTCCACTCGTCAGCGAGGCTAACTACGCGAAGCGGTATCATTTAACCTGAGCCCTACGATTAGAAGCAAGATCGACGGCTGAGGGTCGTCGTCGATGACGAACAGCTCCGGCGAGGAATGTGACCTAGCGCGGCGGTGGGGTCTGGCTAGGCTCACCTGGGCTCTAGCTAGGGTCGGCGACAGGGATGAACGATATGGTAGACGGCAGCAAGGCGAGGCGTGGTCACGGTAGGACTTGGGGTGGTTGGAATCAACGGCGCCCTTCTCCTCCAGCAACGGTGGACTCTGGTGCAATTTCGACACGGCGGTGCTCGCCTTGCTCCAGGGAGAAGTGGGGAAGGTCAGTGAGGAGTGGGGAGTGAGGTGGTGTGGAGAAATGGGGTGGAGAGGCCCTCTATTTATACATCGATGAAGCGACCGAGCGGGATGGGTTGGCGTCTCCGGCAAGGTCGGTACAGCGAGCTAAAGGCATGGGCGAGGGTGTAGGACGGTGCGGTGCTCCCTGGCGGTTCTCACGAAAGTAAGGGCGCGGCACGGGGCGGTCTAGTTTGGTCTGGTGCGTGCGGCGTTCTCGACGGCGCGTGGGAGCTACGGGTCAAGCGACGACGAATGGGGGTGTCTGCTGGGTTGGCGTGATCATGGCGAGGCTACGCGTGCGTGGTGAGGGCAAGGCACGAGCTAGAGGGGCTAGTCGGGCATGGCGCACTAGCGCGCTCTGGACACGATGCATAGAGGCGGTGTGCGGCGCGACTAGGGTGGTCCACGACCGGGTTGCAATCATGGGCTGGACAGGGGGTGGCGGTAGGGTGCGGGGATGCTCCTGGACATCCTGGATGGGCGCGGGGCTGTCTGGAGCGAGCTACCCTTGGTCGGCCGGCGACGACCACAAATGGGCAGTGCCCCACTGGGCTCCACGATGAAGGGGGGTTGATCTGGGTGCTGGTTGGACTCAGAGGGGACAAGGGAGTTAAGGGGAGATCATTTGGTCGTTTAATTAATGTTTAAACAGTGAAGTTAGGCATAAGCTTAATCTATGCTAACCAGGTGTTTGATGAAATGGCCGCATGAAAGATACTTTGGAATTTTTGATTCAAATTTGGTGAGTGGTTTGAACTTAAGCTTGAGTAACTATGTTTGCTTGGAGAGGTCAAGGGGAATTGATTTGGTAGGTTTTTGAAAAAGTGGGATCTTAACATATGAATTGGATTCAATTTTCCATTGTCCATTAAATTGATTTGCTAGATTTTTTTGTAAGTTTGTAAAGTGGACCTTGATACACCTTTACTTGGTCTAGCAAGGGGTGAAAAGAAGTAGAAATGTTTCTGTTAGAAATTCTCTTCTAGGAACACCTAAAGTGGCCTACTGGTTGCTTTTGGTCAAAATGACCATTTGCTTTATTTATTCACATTTGATTTCTTTCTCTTTGTATTTTGTTTGTAAATGGTCTAGATGATGTGGCATTCACCTTTAAACCATTTCACAACATTTAGAACAATCAAGCATGGCATATACACTCAATTCTATACTAATACAAACACACATGAATTCATATGCTTTTTCGTAATAAAAGTTTTTGTTAACCCTAAATTTGAGTGATTAGAACTTGATAACCTTGATTAAAGTTTTGGGATGTTACAAACCTTCCCTATTTAAACAAAATCTCGTCCCGAGATTTAAGAAAAACTAGGAACTAAAGAGATCTAGAAACTCAGTCCTAATGTAATCTTCTCGCTCCTAAGTAGCATCTTCTTCGGTATGGTTGCTCCATTGGATCTTGAGAAATTTGATACTCTGGGTCCTGGTGGTCCTGAAGGCTTCTGCCAAAATACGAATGGGCAATCACTATACGTCAGATCCTTGTTGATATCAATGGATCGGTGATCGATGTTCTTGAACACTTCGGTCTTCTCCGGCACTTCTAGGAATTTGCGAAGTAACGAGATATGGAACACATTATGGATGGCTGACATCTCCTCTGGCAGTTCCAGTTGATAAGATACTTCTCCTTGGCGGTTCAGAATCTTGAAGGGTCCAATATATCTGGGGGCTAACTTCCCTTTCAGTTGAAAACGCTGCATTCCCTTCAAGGGTGATACTTTGAGATACACAAAATCTCCAACATTGAAGGTCAGGTCTCGACGTCTCTTGTCAGCATAACTCTTCCGTCTGGATTGGGCGGTCTTGAGGTGCTCACACACTTTGTGAACCTTCGCTTCGGCTTCTCGTAGGATGTCGGGTCCGAAAATATGACTCTCTCCTACTTGCGACCAATTCAAAGGGGTACGGTACTTGGTTCCATATAGAAATTCAAATGGGGCCATTTGTAAGATGGCTTGATAACTGTTGTTGTATGAGAATTCTGTGAAAGGCAGACAATCTTCCCATTTTGATCCATACTCTAGCACACACTCCCAACATATCTTCTAAGATCTGGTTGACTCTTTCAGTCTGTCCATCGGTCTGCGGGTGATAAGCTGTGCTGAAGTTCAGCTTGGTTCCTAATCCTTCTTAGACTTTCTGCCAAAATCTTGAGGTAAATTGGGTTCCTTGATTTGATACTATGGTCTTGGGGGTTCCATGCAAACTGACAATTCTAGCAATGTACAACTCTGCTAGCTTCGAACTCTAGTAGGTTGTCTTGACAGGTATAAAATGGACTACCTTGGACTATCTATCAACTATGACCCAGATAGAGTCATTTCCCCTACTTGATGTAGGCAAACCGGTGATAAAGTCCATTCCGACTGAATCCCATTTCCATTCCAGGATCTGCAATGGTTGCAACAGTCCTGCAGGTCTCTGATGTTCTTCTTTGACTCTTTGACAGATATCACACTTGGCTATGTAGCTTCCGATTTCTCTCTTCATCTTGTGCCACAAAAATTGCTCCTTCAAATCCTGATACATCTTCGTTCCTCCGGGGTGGATAGAATAAAGAGTATCATGAGCTTCTTGCATGATAACTTACTTCAGCTTCGAATCTGTTGGCACACAGATACGTACTTTGTACCACAAAACTCCTTCTTCATCTTCGGTGAATCCAGGTACCTTTCCTGTACCAATACGATGTTTGATTCCGTTGATACTTGCATTTCCCTTTTGGGCTTCCTTGATCTGGCTAATCAAAGTGGGTTGGAGTTCAATGCTAGCTAAAAATCCTTTGCTAACTAGCTCCATTCTAAACTGCTCCAACTCCTCCTTCAAACTTGGCTAGGCTTCTTTGATCATGATGTTTAATCTACACGGCAATCTGCTAAGAGCATCCGCTACCACATTGGCTTTGCCGGGATGATAGTGAATGTCAAGGTCATAATCCTTGATTAACTCTGTCCATCTGATTTGCCTCATATTTAGCTCCTTCTGGGTGAAAATATACTTCCGACTCTTGTGATCCGAATAAATCTCACAGCGGTTACCCATAAGGTAATGACGCCATATCTTCAAAGCTAACACTACAACTGCTAATTCAAGATCATGGGTAGGGTAGTTTTGCTCATGCTGCTTCAGTTGTCTTAACAAATATGCTATGACTTTGCCTTCTTGCATAAACACACACCCAAGACCAATCTTGGATGCATCACAATACACATCAAAGGACTTCTTGATATCTGGCATAATCAAGATTGAGGCTGAAATCAATCTCTTCTTGAGCTCTTGAAAACTTGCTTCACATTTATTGATCCATTCAAACTTCTTATCTTTCTTCAACAATTGCGTCATCGGTCTTGCGATGCTCGAAAACCCTTCAATGAACTTGCGGTAATATCCTGCTAATCCAAGAAATGCACGGACTTGAGTTTGAGTGGTTGGAGCTTCCCATTCTTCAATATCTTTGATCTTGGCGGGATCAATAGTGACTCCTCCCGCCGACACAATATGTCCGAGGAATCTTACTTCTTTCAGCCAAAACTCACACTTGCTGAACTTGGCATACAACTGATGCTCTCTAAGGGTTTCAAGGATGGTTCTCAGGTGTTGCTCATGGTCTTCTTCTGACTTGGAATAGATCAGAATATCGTCGATAAAAACAATGACAAACTTATCCAGGAAGTTCATAAAAATCTTATTCACGAGGTTCATGAAATAAGCGGGGGCATTGGTTAATCCAAAAGACATGACGGTATACTCATACAATCCATATCTGGTGGTAAAGGCGGTCTTTGGAAATCCGTTGCAGGAATCTTGAGTTGATGATAACCAGTTCTAATATCGATCTTAGAAAACACTCTGCCACCAGTCAACTGATCAAACAGATCCTCAATCTTGGGCAGTGGGTACTTGTTCTTCATGTTGACATCATCCAGCTTCCGGTAATCTGTGCACAAACAGTTACCTCCATCTTTCTTATCCACAAACAGAACATGCAATCTCCATGGCGATGCGCTAGGTTGAATCAAACCTTTCTCTAGCATAGAATCAAGTTGCTTCTTCATCTCCACTAGTTCTAATGGGTTCATACTATAAGGTCTCTGAGCTATGGGTCCAGTTCCAGGAATTAGTTCAATATGAACTCGATATCCCGATCTGGGGGCATATCGGGCAATTCATCTCGGAATACGTCGAGGTGTTCAGAGACTACTCTGACTTGGTCTATGGTTGGTTGGGCTAGAATCTTGTTGCATTTGAATTAACGGGGCAAGGTCTCAGATACATGCTGTACTGATACTCTAGAGCTACTGGTCATGGTTATGGCTTTCTTGGCACAGTCGATCAATCCTTTATGTTTCAGTATCCAATCCATTCCTAGTACTGCTTCCAAACCTTTGGTTCCAAGTACTATTAGATTGGCATAAAAATCTATCCCATGGATTCTGATAGGTACAGCCTTGCAAATTTTTCTAGCTTTGGTGGTTGAACCAGGAATTTGAACTATCATAACATGCTTCAATTTTGTTGGCTGAATCTTACTAGTGCATGCAAATTCTTCTCTAACAAACGAGTGCGATGCTCTAGAATCAAACAACACTCTTGCAAGTACTGAGTTAATAAAAAACATACCCAACACGACATCTGGCGCTTCCCGAGCTTCTTCAGCATTCATGTGGAACAGATGGCCGTTGCGGTTGAGCGAATTCCCTAGGGCAAATCTTCTTCTAGGCTGAACACGGCGTTGCTGCTGAGCTGGGGCATTCACAATGGTGGTGGCTGCAAGCTTCTTGGGACACTCGTTTGAGTAGTGACCCTTGACTCCACATTCAAAGGAAGTAATCTGGGACTTGTCTTTGGCTGCAACGGGCACAACATTGCTTCCAGTCCTTGGGGCAGTATTGTTGTTGTTGTTGGACTTGGGAGCTGCACGATTGAAGTTTTTGGAGTTGCCGGGGTTGTTGTTGTTGTTTCCTATGGACTTTAAGTTTCCTCCGCTACGGTTGGGGTAGCTTGGACGGGACATCATGGGTCTGTTGTTTCTTGGGGCATATCCTGCAGATGGGTTGGGGCGATACTTCTGGGTATTGTGGGACCCACTCTGATGCATCATTCTGCGCTTGCGGTTGTCATTGGCTTGGTTGATCTTCCCTTCCATCTGGATGGCAGATTCGACTAGTTCCTCTAGATCGCCAAAAAAGATGTTGACTAACACTGTCTGCATCTCATCATGCAATCCATTCAGGAACCTTTCCTTCTTCTTGGCTTCAGTGTTGATCTCATTAGGGGCATACCTAGCGAGGGACAGAAATTTGTGGCGGTACTCAACTACCGTCATCCTCCCTTGTTTCAGTTCCCTGAACTCATCTCTCATTCTGGTGACCAAACCTTGTGGCACATGGGTGCGGCTGAACTTGATCTCGAAAGCTTCCCAAGTCATGACTTGACCGTTGTTCATGGTACGGGTGCTATTCCACCAGGCTCTTGCATCTCATGCGAGATAATGGGTGGCAAACAATACCTTCTCATTGGCGTCAACTCCTGCAACTTCCAAATTATTCTCCATGGTTTGCAGCCAGTCATCAACATCTAAGGGATCCCCAGATTTGTTAAAGATAGGGGGATTGGTATTCTGAAAGTTCTTAAGCTTGGATCCATGATGGTCCTGATTTCCATGGCCTTGATTATTGTGGGCCATCTGAACGATCTGTTGCAGGCTGGCTAGATTGGCTTGGCGCTCTGCTCTACTAGCTTCACGGTCAGAAACTAGCATCTACAGAATCTGCAACATCGGGTCCTGCGATGAGCTACTTCCTCCCTGGTTTCCACGAGGCATCTAAAGATTGAGGTAGATCATGAGATAAGAGGGAAATTCTAAGGTTCATGGTTTTGTTTTCAAACGCTTTAAACTTTGAGTTTGACTCAGGTTTTTCAAACTAACAACTTCTCATTCATTCATTCAAGCACACAATACAACACACACCACAACACAAGGGAAAATATATGGTTTTAAGAACCATTCTATGAACTAAGATACAGTGGGACCGATACAACTCACTCCTATGGTAGTGATCAAGTGCATCTAATCATCATCAATGAAGTCGGAATCATCATCATCGGTGTAGAAATACATGGCATCATCCTCCAGGTAGTCGTTGTCATCACTGAGGTAGAAGTGAAGATCTCCCTGGTTGTCTTCACCTTCTTCCTCTTCCTTTGCTTCAAGCTGGACTTCTTACTCATGGATGGTCTTCTCGAGATCGTCCACCTTCTTGCAAAGACGAGCGATGGTGTGATCCTTCTTCTCGTGTTGACAATGAAGTGATTGGTGATCCTTTACGAGCATGGTGAGATTCTGGTCCTCCTTCGTGGCAATGGCAAGGTTGTGGTTGGCGTAGGCTCGAGCATTTCCCAATTCCTTCTGCCTATCATACAACAGGAAGTCAAGATTCTCCACTTGGCGCTTCATCTCTGGGTGACTTGGCATCTCCAATGGCATTCCCATAGAATCACGCCTTGCATAGTGAGCAAAACGAGTTCCCTGGATCAAGTTGATGTTTTGCCCACATAGATGGGCAAGAGCTTCATGCATAGCCCTAGCTAAGCCATCTAGCCAGTTGTTCTCTCGCACGGTGAATTGAATCTTCTCGGAAAGGGTTCTTCCATTTTGCCTTTGAGATTTGCAACTATCAGCCATTGTAGATCTCCTCCTGGGTAATCCTTGAGTTGTGCTCCGAAGAATTCTGGATGTGGGCGCTCAAGATACTCTGACAGTGCATCAATATCCCTCTCAAAGATCGGTTGGCCTCCATTACCCAACTGGTAGAACTTGCAATACTGAACATCCATCTATAAGAATTTAGGATGAGTAAGTTAGTGAGGTGATCAAGTGTATCAAATTTTATGTAGGAATGTAAGAATTTTGGAGGAACATGATTTTTTTGAAAGAATCAAGGATAAGAGTGGGTATAGGTTTTCATAAATACTCACTTCTTTGGTTTTGAAACTAATTTTTTTTTCAGACGTCCATTCTAACTAGGGTCTCCTATGGTCAGGACGGCTCTGATACCAACTTGTCAACACCCGAATTTTTAATCCTAGATGCCCGTTATGCCATACATCGCAATCCCAGGATTACCATTTTTGCGAGACATAAAAGATTGGATATCATAGTACATCATCCATTACAAACCATAATAAGGTCTTACACAAATAAAGGATATCATGATACAGTCTTAATACAAACAAGCAGCGGAATGATAAGCGTAGAAGTGGGCTCCATCTTCAGGGTCACAGGCAATGCTGACGATGGGAGATGATCCTAGTTGTCATAGACGTCTTGCTGTCCATCTTCCTGATAGTCCTCCTCATAGTCTGGCCACGGGAATAGCCAGGGACAAAGCCATGAGTACTCTTTAAGTACTCGCAAACTATCACTAATAAGTAAGGTAGTTATAGTAGGAATCCTCAGCTCTAAGTTTATTTGCAAAAAGCCAGGTTTATCTAAACTGAGTTCAGAAGTAAAGAAAACTAAGTTAAAGTTCTAAATCACTTTAAGTTGGGAACCTAGTCTTCATATTCACAACCCTATTGTGGTCAAGTCAAAACCATAGTTCAATTCACAAGTCATTTTGAAAACATCTGACAACAAAACAGTATGGCCACTCCAACTGTCCATGACCGCGGACGCGGCTATTCGAATAGTTTGACACTCTGCAGAGGTGGTGCACTTTCACCACAAAATTCGATACATCCGTCAGGGATAACCCTGAATCATCATACTTAGTATGCGGATAATCAATCATAACCTTTCCTTTACACACTCTAGTATAAGCACCTCTCCTATGAGCTTGGCCTCCTAGCCATGGCCATCTGCCATCCTGGGCACTGCATAGGTGGACATCATCAAGAGTTAGCCTCAGCGCAAACCTCCTTCGCGAGGGAACCCGTACTAATGCATATAAACTTCTGGCTAAGCCTTACCCAATTCAGGTATTGTGGTTATACGGTAAAATTGGAATGGTATCGCATCCGAACCCAACCATCAGTTTTTATAAAGGGCTAAGCCTCATGCCTCCACATTTTCATCATCAAAACCATTTGTGTTTCTCATCACATGTCAAAACATTTCAGTATAATGACTCATCATTCCAAGGTTTTCATAAGCATTTGCACCAAGTATTCCCATCTAAAGTGATCAAGTTTTATGCTTAGCACTAGCCACTAAGTTAAGAGTGTTCACTAATGATGGTGCTACTCTTCACTCTCATGCCATAGAATGACATATAGTATAGGCCTAGTTTTATACTCTTTATGCTATCTATACTATCTTTCCAAATCCACCCAAAGCATTAACCTAAAGTAAAGAACTTTGGTAAAGTAAAAGACTAAAGCTTGCAAGTAAAACTTGGGATGGGTGTAAATTAAAGTATATAACCAAAGCATGCCTAATGCATCTTGCTTAGGTTAATACTTGCAAGTGTTAGATTGCAAGGGTCTAGCTTTCTTAGTAATGATTGCTTGCCTTGATTGGTGCAGTGATTGAAGTTTTCCTCCTCTTCTTCGGGGTAGAACTCGTCCTCCTTGTATCCTTGGTCAGTACTATTGTCTATAAATGAATATGGGATACACAATCACAAAACAATACTTAACTAGTCTATTTAGCACACTAAGGCTCACACTTGATGATCTAGCATCATCACAATCATCACATGAAATAAAGAACTAGTTTTATTTAGTTTATTTGAGAAAAGTAATTTCTACTCATTGAAATTAATTAAGATTTAATATTCTCCAAATAAAATATGGGATCATGTGGAAACATGTCATCACCACATATTCTAATGCATGGGAATGTTATTTAAAGGGTTGGTCACATTTTATGAAGTCTAAGATTATTATTTAATAGATTTAAAGTGACTAGAAATGCCCTAATAGCATTCTTTTGGTACTAGTACAATGTAAGTGCATGCAATCCTAGATATTTTTACATATTCAGATAGAGATTATCAAATGTGATTTTTGAGAGTTGGAATCAACTCAAAAGCTATAATGGTTGATTTTTTAAAAATGTTTGAAGTTGCAAAAGTCTCTGTATTGTTATTTTTACTAAAGATTATCTCCAACTCCAAATGATTTAAATCCAACGGGCTTGGATAGATAATTTAATTTCCTTCTTGAAAAAATTGAATCATGCAATTTGGTTAAGTGAAACTCTCTGAATTGATTTTTGAATAAGTGGACAAAATATTATTTCAACTAAAAAGGAAAATCATTATTTGAATTTCTAGGCCTAGGCGGGAAAGCTAAACGGGCCGGCCCAACTGCATAGCACAGTGCAGCGTGCGGCTGACAGAGGGGATCCACTCGTCAGCGAGACTAACTACGCAAAGCGGTATCGTTTAACCTAAGCCCTACGATTAGAAGCAAGATCGACGGTTGAGGGTCGTCATCGACGACGAACAGCTCCGGTAAGGAATGTGACCTAGCGCGGTGGTGGGGGTCTGTCTAGGCTCACCTAGGCTCCAGCTAGGGTCGGCAAAGGGGGCGAACGACGTGGTAGATGACGACGAGGCGCGGCGCAGTCACGACAGGGTTTGGGGTGGTCAGAATCAACGGTGCCCTTCTCCTCCAGCAGCGGCGGACTCCAGTGCAATTCTGGCAGGGTAGTGCTCGCCTTGCTCCAGGGAGAAGTGGGGAAGGTCAGTGAGGAGTGGGGATGGTTAGTGAGGAGTGGGGAGTGAGGTGGTGTGGAGAAATGGGGTGGAGAGGCCCTCTATTTATACACCAAGGAGGCGACCGAGCGGGATGGGTTGGTGTCTCTAGCGAGGCCAGTACAACGAGCTAAAGGCATGGGCGAGGGTGTAGGACAGTGTAGTGCTCCTTGGCGGTTCTCACGGAAGTAAGGGCATGGCACGCGGCGGTCTAGTTTGGTCTGACGCGTGTGGCGCTCCGCGCGGGACAGGCGGCGTTCTCGATGACGCGCGGGAGCTACGGGTCAAGCGGCGGCAAACGGGGGGGTGTCTGCTGGGTTGGCGTGATCATGGCGAGGCTGCGCATGCGCGGTGAGGGAAAGGCGCGAGCTGGCGGGTCTGGTCCGGCACGGTGCACTGGCGTGCTTTGGACATGGTGCAGAGAGGCGGTGCGCGACGCGACTAGGGTGGTCCACGGCTAGATTGCGATCGTGGGCTGGACAAGGGTGGCAGTAGGGTGCGGCGATGCTCCTGGACATCCTGGATGGGCGCGGGGCTGTCTGGAGCGAGGTGGCCTTGGTCGGCCGGCGACGACCACAAATGGGCGGCGCTCCACTGTGCTCCACGGCGAAGGGGGGGGGGGTTGGTCTAGGTGCCGGTTGGACTCATAGGGGACAGGGGAGTTAAGGGGAGATCAATTGGTTGTTTAATTACTGTTTAAAGAGTGAAGTTAGGTAGAAGCTTGATCTGTGCTAACCAGGTGTTTGATGAAATGGCCGCATGAAAGATACTTTGGAATTTTTGATTCAAATTTGGTGAGTGGTTTGAACTTAAGCTTGATTAACTATGTTTGCTTGGATAGGTCAAGGGGAATTGATTTGGTAGATTTTTGAAAAACTGGGATCTTAACATATGAATTGGATTCAATTTTCCATTGTCTACTAAATTGATTTTCTAGATGTTGTTGTAAGTTTGTAAAGTGGGCCTTGATACACCTTTACTTGGTCTAACAAGGGGTGAAAAGAAGTAGAAATGTTTCTGTTAGAAATTCTCTTCTAGGAACACCTAAAGTGGCCTAGTGGTTGATTTTTTTCAAAATGACCATTTCCTTTATTTATTCACATTTTATTTCTTTATCTTTGGATTTGTTTGTAAATGGTCTAGATGATGTGGCATTCACCTTTAAACCATTTCAGAACATTTAGAACAATCAAGCATGGCATATACACTCAATTCTATACTAATGCAAACACACATGCATTCATATGCTTTTTCTTAATAAAAGTTTTTGTTAACCCTAAATTTGGGGTATTAGAACTTGATAACCTTGATTAAAGTTTTGGGATGTTACACATACGCTTAGAAGGCGGCAAGCTGCCGGACTACTCACCCTCGGCGAGATGGTTTCCATCGTCAACGAATATGCAGATGCCAATGAGGAAGCTGAGGCCAACATCGTCGTCGCAGCTAGAGGAGACAACAACAACAACCTGCCTCCATCACCCTCAACCTCCGCCATCGACAACACCGAAGCCAACTCTGACTCTGTCCTTGATGCCTTATATGCTAACATGAATATGGATTGCGGTGGCTCGAACGCTAACTCAGAGGAATCCGACGCTATTATGAGGGAGATCGAGAGGGAGGAGCACGCCGAGAAGACCAACGCCTACCACCAGGTGCTAGTCGCCATTGGGAGCATGATGGAAGAAGACGGAGATGAACCGGAACGTGAGGGAGCTCCGCCTACGCCAGCGGTTACCAGAGTAGCAGCAGCCAAAAAAGCCACCGAGCCTCTTGCTCTGGCCAAGGCCATGCCTCCTCCGGTATCTGCCCACAACCAGCATAGGAACTCACCACGACCCCCAGTACTGCCAAGCAATCAAACCTGCCGCCACCGTCAACGTCTGCAGCTGGCAACCCATTGGCTACTCCAGCGGATAGGGCGCTATACGACCCACTCCTCATCGAGCCTATCACCATCGCCCATATCTGGAGCTTGATGGAGCTTGATGATGAGCGTGCGGCAATCCTAGTGGAGGCCAAGTGCATTGCAGAGCAGCGCGCTAAGCTAGACGAGGACATGGCCAAGTTGCAACAATCTATTAAGGCAGCAAGATCTATGGAGGCTTAATACAAGCAATTGCTGTTGAAGCAAAATGCAAAGAAGGCACCAGCTCACGTCGTCGAAGATCCCGACATTCGGTGCAGGTTGGGATATGAGGGATCCAAGCCGGCAAAAGCCACCCCATACATTGATTTAGAGGGGAGGCAGGTAATGCCAACTCTCGACCTCAACATTGCCGTCGCCAAGACGCTCCTAGAGCAGGACAGGTCGCTAGAGGTAGTTGCTCAGGAATACAACCTTGTCGCCAAGGCATGCACGCAACAGGAAAAGGCTACCTCGCAGAGGCTTGAGTCCAACCCGGAGCTTTGCCAGTCAACCCTGAATAGCCGCAGAAGGCCAACCCCCCTCTCGTGACGAGGGATCCAATACATGCTCCATAGAGCAAAGACGAAGGGATGCACGCAACAGGGCTGATGCCATACCCATATCCTTTGACCATGGAGAAAAGGCTCACCCTCGTAGGTCTCCTCCTCCACCACCATCCCGGCATCACGAAGAGCCATAGCCGAACCACCGTACAAGCATGCCACCACCAAGGTGTCCCTAGGCCGGCATCATTATACGCGACTAGGGTGAACAACCCTGGCATGCCGGAGAGCGCAAAGGCGTTGATGGATATAGGAGCAGGTCCCACAAGGAGCCGCCACGTACGACAAGTAACCGCTACAGGCGTGAGGAGTTGCAGGAGGGACACAGCAAGAAGGCTAACCCACCGCCCCCACTGCCACCATCGCCACCTAGCAACCAGCATGGCAGAGGGCACAGTTGTTCTCATAAACCGCGCCGCAACTCCCGTCCCCATGATGGAAAAGGGAAGCAACCAGAGCCGTATGACGCACGATCACGACTAGACAAGATCCAAGAAGCTCGGGAGCTCCCATACCTTGGGACACGTTGTTTTGGACCAGTAATACGGGCCACAACCTACCCCCAAGGTCTCCGGATAGACAAGACCATCAAGCCCTATGACGGCACTGCCAGACCAGTTATGTGGTTGCAGGACTACAACGAAGCAATTCACATTGCAAGGGCAAAACCCTAACGTCGCCATCAATTACCTCCCGCTGATGCTCACCGGCACCGCCTGCCAATGGATTGATGACTTTTCGGAAAAATCAATATGCAATTGATTGGACATGCATGAAGCGTTCACCAAGAACTTCGAGGGCAGGTACAAATGTCCCTGCACTGTCGGAGACCTACAACGGTGCGTACAAGAAAAGGATGAAACCTCGTGTGCTTACCTCTCTCGCTTGGTGTATATGAAAAATTCCTGCGCAGGAGTGCATGAACAAACTACTATGGCCGCCTTCATCGATGATCTGGAAAAGGGAAATTTGCTCCGGCATACGTTGAAGTGCAAGCAAGACAACAATGAGCTCAACCTCAACGCAATGATCACCATGGCTAGAAAGTTCTCCGTCGCCACCGACGATGCACGCAGATCGTTGCCGGCAATAGTAATCCCTACCCAGGCCAGAAGAAACAATAACAACAAGCGGAAATCCTCGCCTGAAGAAAATCAGACAGCCGACATGGTTTCCATAATGTCTGCTGGCAAAGGAGGAGGTGGACAACATGGTCGTAGCCGAGGAACAAGCTAGGGCCATCAGAAGAGTGATGCTACACCTTCAGCGCCTCGCGTTTCCTAGACGTATGAAGAATACTGGGATATGCCATGTTTCCTCCACCTTGACGTGAACGGCAAAGCCACCCACATGAACCGCTAGTGCAAATTTATCAACGACCTCAAGGAAGACCCCGAATCTGGCTACAAGTGAAGTCGGAAGAACATGCCTCGAGGAAAGGGCAAAGGGAAGAAGAAGGTGGCAGAGGAATCCAATGATTCAAGTGATATGGATGAGGACGTGGAACCCAAGTGCGCCGACAAGGGCGATGGCAAGGGAAAGAACCCCTTCGAGAAGAAGGCTCCAGTCTACCACACCTTCCTTGGCACTCCCACCGTCCAGGCCCAGAAAGCCTCTTTGAGGATACTGATGGCTACCCTCCCTCCAGTTCCCTAGTACGCCAGGTGGTCGGAGATTCCAATTACTTGGGATAGGAAAGATCACCCAGACCTCATCCCAACAGAGAACCAGTATGCCATGGTCATCAACCCTTTGATTGATGGCACAGAGTTCACCAAGTGCCTCGTGGACAGTGGAAGCATCATCAACATCATGTACTTGGATACACTGCACAAGATGAACTTGACGGAGACCCAACTAAGAAAGAGCAACACCATGTTCCATGGGGTTGTCCCCGGCCGACAAGCAAATTCCCTGGGCTACATCACCCTTCCGGTCGCTTTTGGCGATGTTAACAGTTACCACCAAGAACGCATGACCTTTGAAGTGGTTCCTTTCAAGAGCGTGTACCACATCATTTTTGGACGCGACATCTTCCACTCTTTCCTCACAAGGCCATGCTCTGTTTACAACAATCTCAAGATATCCGGACCAAACGACGCCATCACCATTGACGGAAGCTTCACCAAGGCAATGGAGTGCGAGCTCAGCGAGGTCGCGTTCACCGAAGTAGTCCTATTCGGTGAGGAGTTCAAGGAGATCCAGGACCAGGTCGACGCCTCGGAGATGCCAGCTTCGAAGAAGCAGATCACTATTGCCGAACCAACATTCAAGGCCACCATCAAGACCAAGGAGGTGGAAGTTGTGGAAGGAGATTCCTCCAAGACCACCGCCATTGGCACGGACCTAGATCCCAAATAGGAAAGAGCGCTCGTTGAGTTACTCCGTGAGAATAGGGACATCTTTGCCTGGCAACATGCCAACATGAAATGTGTACCTAGGGAACTTGCCGAGCATAACTTGAATATTGATCCTACCACCAAACCTGTGAAACAACCTCTACGATGCTTTGGTGATGAAAGACGAAGGGCTATAGGCAAAGAGATAGCTAGGTTACTTAAGGCAGGCTTTATCCGAGAAGTTATTCACACCCGATGGGTGGCAATCTTGTACTTGTCCCCAAAAAGGGAACCAAAGAATTTAGAATGTGCGTTGATTACACCGGCTTGAACAAAGCGTGTCCAAAGGATCCGATTGCTTTTCCTCGCATTGACGAAGTCATTGACTCGACGGTTGGCTCGGAACGTCTGTGTTTTATCGATGCTTACTCAGGATACCACCAGACCTAGATGCGGAAGTCGAACCAACTGGCCACTTTGTTCACCACACCTTACGGCACATACTGCTATGTTACAATGCCTTTTGGGCTGAAAAACGCTGGTGCTACTTACCAGCGGATGACACAGCGTTGCTTACACGACCAAATAGGTTGCAATGTACACACTTTCGTGGACGATATCACGGTGATGTCCAAAAAATCAAACGACCTAATCACCGACTTGCATGAAACCTTCGATAACCTTCGAAAGTACAACATGATGCTTAACCCAAAGAAGTTCGTCTTTGGGGTACCATCTGGCAAATTTTTGGGCTTCATTGTTTCGCATTGCGGAATTGAAGTAAACCCAGAGAAGATCAAGGCCATCTTCAACATCAAGCGTCCGACATGCCTGAGGGACATTCAAAGGCTCATAGGCTGCATAGCAACAGTACGCCGATTCATCAGCCGACTTGGCGAGAAGGCTATGCCAGTCTACAAATTGCTCAACAAGGCGGACAAATTCATATGGATAGACGAGGCTGATGCAACACTTTAGGAGTTAAAGAGAATAATCTCCTCCCACCAATACTTGCAGCATCGGCGTCAAGGGAGCTATGCTGGTTTACATGGCGGCAACCAACCAAGTAATCAACATCATCATCGCAGTATAGTGCAAGGAGCCAACGCATGAATATGGAGTTCAGTGACCAGTTTACTACGTAAGCAAGGTCTTGACGGAATCCAAACAGCGTTACCCTCACTATCAAAAGGTAGCTTACAGAGTTTTCCTTGCTTCATGGAAGCTAAGCATTGTTTCCAAGAGCACCCTATTATAGTGGTAAGCAAGGCTCCATTGTTCGACATCATTAATAACAGCGACGCTACAGGGAGAGTGGAAAAGTGGGGCATTGAGCTTGCCGCCTTTGAAATCACCTAAAAGAGGTGCGACGCTCTCAAATCACGAGCATCGGCGGGTTTCATTGCAGATTGGATAGAACTACCAAAAGACACTCCTATGCTAGAGCCAGAATATTGGGTCATGCACTTTGACGGATCAAAGCTACTCAATGGCTCGGGGGCTGGTGTATTATTGCAATCACCAATAGGAGAGAAGTTGCAATACGTCCTGCAGATCTACTTCAACGCTACCAACAACATGGCGGAGTATGAGGCCCTCATTCATGGACTTCGTGTGGCCAAGAAAATTGGCATCAAGCGCATAGTTTCCTGTGGAGATTCCGACTTGGTTTCCCAGCAAGTAGCTAGCACCTAGAACGCGCGAAACCCTATGATGGCGGCATATAGAGACGAAGTAGACGGAATAGCCAAGTGCTTCGACGGCTACGAAGTCAAGTATGTCAAAAGGGAGGAGAATGAGGCGGCATATCTTCTGTCAAAGCTTGGATCGGCTCGTCGACCAATTCTTCCAGGCGTTTTCCTAGAACATTTATGGACCCCATCCATGAAGGGAGCGAACCCCGACAACCCGGATAGAGTGGAATCATTTGTTAATACAGTAACAGTGACCTCTCCGGCTTGGACGAAATCATTCATGGACTATCTACAAGACGAAACTTTGCCCGCCGACGAAGTTGAAAGCCGGCAAATAGTACGCAAAGCAAAAGGCTACATCATCATTGACGGCTAGCTATACAAAATAAGTACCACATGAGTTTTCCTTTGATGCGTCTCCTAGAAGCAAGGTATTGAAATCCTTGGATAGATACATCTCAAAGATTGCGGGCATCACACCGCTCTCCGATCGTTGGTGGCTAAGGCCTTCCAGCAAGGATTCTACTGGATGACTACTAAGACAGACGCTTACAAGTTGGTCCAAACATGCCTTGGGTGTCAATTCTATGCAAGACAACCAAGTGTTCCAGCTGAAGAATTGCGAACCATACCAATAACTTGGCCGTTTGTAGTCCAGGGGCTAGACATGGTGGGACCTTTGCAGACAACACCCTATGGATTTACACACTTGCTAGTAGCGAGGTGGATAAGTTCACAAAATGGATTGAAGCTAAACCCATTAGAAAGCTTGATGGGGCAACAACCCTAAAATTTGTCCGGGATCTAGTGGTGAGATTTGGTCTCCCACACAGCATCATCACCGACAATGGCAGAAATTTGTCTATCGGAGAAGTGGATGAGTACTGTCATGAAAAAGGCATCCGCCTTTACCTAGCATCTTTGGCATACCCACAGTCAAATGGGCAAGTTGAAAGGGCCATTGACTAATTATGCACGGAATCAAGCCACACTTAGAGGCACCTCTACATAGAGCAATTGGAGCCTAGGCAGAGGAGCTACCATTTGCCTTGTGGACTCTACGAACAACACCCAACAGATCCACCGGCTTGACTCCTTTCTTCATGGTTTATGGAGGAGAAGTTGTTCTTCCATCCAACTTTCTTCAGAATGCACCAAGAGTTGCCGCCTACGAGGAGGATGAAGCTGAAGATTCCAGAAGTCTATCTATGGACCTACTCAAAGAAGAGCACGTGCTAGAATGCCAGAGATCCGCCATCTACCAGCAGAAGCTTCATGGCTACCATAGTCACTGCGTTAAGGATTGCTCGTTTAAATAGGGGGATATGGTGCTTAGACTCAAGCAAGAGAAATCACATAAACTATCCCTGCCTTAGGAAGGACAATTCATCATGAGCAAAGCATTGCTAAATGGTTCGTATTACCTCATCGATATTCGTGAGTTGAAAGATAGGCAAAAAATCGCAAGCGCAAGCAACATGACTCTGATGATGATTACCTGGAGATAGATCGGCCTTGGAACATAGCACATCTACGTCCCTTTTACACTTAGCACATTTATATTATGTAATAAGTTTCTTATATGATCAATGAAATAAAGAATTTGGTTCACTCACATTTTCTGAGTATTTTACCTCCTTTAGTTGTTCATTTTTGGATCATATAAACCCTTTATGCGCAAGTTTGCATTTGCACTTGTGAAAATTCTGCCTATGGGCGTTAGCTTAAGTTTTCTGGTATACACATTTTCTGAAGTTTTTATGTGGATTCTAGAGTAGTGACTTCTCGATACTAAAGCATACGAACCAGAATAATGGATAAGCCATCACTTGCTTAAAAAATATACATATGCTTGAAACAGATAAGTAGCAGGAAACTTGAGTACAAGTTCTTCTGCCTTAACAAAACACATAAGTTTTTCCACATACACTTCACAGAGATATATTTAATACAAACATTATTTTTCATGGCTCTGTTGCAGGGGACTTTGTGGTTGCATCATTAAGAGAGCCAGACTGGGAGAGCTCGTCAAACTCGGAAGGAGATGGGCTAGACTCAGACGAGGCCATCTCTTTAGCAAGAATCTCGGCAGGCACGAAGACATCCGCATTGACCATCTTGGCGACCCTGGTGTCGAAACTAGCGAGGGAATTCCAAATAGAATCTCTGTCAATTTCTTTCCCTTCCTCGTCCAGCTTGGGAAAGCCGGAGGTCACCAGATCGATGTTGGTGTTGTCGTAGTGTGCCTTGACCAAGGACAAGGTCATCCTTGCACCATCCTAGACGCAAGAGGCTTTCCAGTCCTTGACTTTCTCGGGGGCTCGGTGCAGGATTTCCGAGTACTTGGCCACTAAGTCTGCCGCCTTGATGTTGATTCCTAGAGGTTGGGCTATCTCCTTGTCCTGGGCAATGGTGGTGCTGACGAGGTTGCCGGCAAGCATCATGCACTCCTTGGGATCCGGAGCACCTTCAACCAAGTTGGCCAAGCCAATGGGAGCTGTGGTTTGCATAAGATACTAGGAACATGAGTATAAAAACACCAGACATTTTTCCAACATATAGAATTGACCAAGATGGGGGAAGTTACCGAAGATGCTCGTCCCCGCCTGCTTGCATGTCTTTGCCAAGACATCCCGCTCCTTCTGAACTGTCTTGTACACCTCAAGGTTCCTCGCATTCTGCTCTTTGGCAGCTTGGTTCTGTTCCTTGAGTTGTGCAAGTTCATTCTTCAGGCGCTGCATCTCGGTGTCAACAGACCCTTGGAGCGCCTTCATCGCCTCTTCATGGCCCTGGACGGCATCACCCAGGTCTTTCTTCAAGATTGTTTTCTCATCATCGAGCTCTTGAATATGCTTGGATTGCTCGATGATGTTCTTGGCTTTGGCAATGGCTTCTGTATAACGGAAAATGGAAAGCACTATGAGAAGACGGCAGAAATGAATCCATAAGGAGAAGTAAGCCGCTGTTAGAAGAAACAGACTCTGGCTATTTTTGATTTGTTGCTTCAGGAAGGTTGTTTTACCCTGTTCAAGGTCCAGTTCCTTCTGTAAAGCAGCAAACCTCTCATTGGCGGTAATCCTCCGTCTATTCTCATTCTACAAAAAAGTAAACATGCTTAGCTTCTAGTCGAAACTATGTAGTTTCAACTACACGCTCGAGGGCTACAATACAAGATTTTAATCAGCAGGTATGCTACTCTTAGAGCATCTAACAGGAATTTTTCCAAGTTTCCACCTAGACGCTCAGGGGCTACACTAGCAGTTTCTACTCTTAGTTCTTTGGAGCACTTTGGCTAATAACTTTTGTTTCTCCTCCTAAGAGCTCAGGGGCTACAGAGGGATATATTACACAAGATAAAATAAGTGAAGTTAAAAAAGACTTACAATGGCAATAAGCTTGAGACTGTTGGCCAGATTGACATATGGAGTGTGGAAGACACCAACATTTTTATACGCGCCATCCGCCTGCACAATGAGGTCATCTAGGCACAATGTCGGAGGAGTCGCAGCCAAAGGATATGTTGAAGCCAGAGGCATGGATGATGCCCTAGCCGCTCGTTGCATTTTTAGAATAGTTGATGGATCAGAGGCTCCCGCCTTGTCCATTGCCACAACCACCTCTATCTCTGCCTCTTCCATTACTTGCTTCCCTTTCTTAGTGGCATCCTTAGCCGGAGCTTTAGCCACTTTGGAGAAAGTGTTCTCTTGCATCGCTTGACCACTGGTAGCAACGTCTGCCTTGACATATCCTGAATTATCAAGGATTGGATTGACATCTATCTCCATGGCGGAGATCTCAGGGATGACGGGGGACGAAGGCCCAACGGGGCTAGTAGATGGCTTGGTGGCAGGAGTAGGGGGAGCAGTAGCATGAGAGGGCTTGGCGGCCACCTCTCTGCTCAGCATGTCACGAATGTTTTTTGAGCCTCCAACATCTTTGGAGGATCGCTTCAATCTAGCACTGCTTTCCTCCTGAAACATACAAAGTATAAGTACAAGAGTTGAAAAAAGGTATGAGATGAAAATTACAAGCCGAAGAATGAATACACTTACTCCACGACAGGAGCCTTGGTGAGGGGAATGCCGGTGGATTTATTCTTCTCCGCCTCTAAGGCGGCGGTGGATCGTCTGGAGACTCCACTCTCCGATGTCTTCTTCTTCTTGGCCTCGGTAGCAACATTAGAGGTGGAGCTCTTTCGCTTTCGGGCTGCTAGAGCTAGGTAATCCTTGGGGGTGTCGTCATCGGACACCAATTGGATATCCTTCAGCTTGGGATCATAGACCTGGGAGGCCATCTGATCTCCGCCAAGGTCGCCATCTAGGAAACAAAGGAGTGTTAGACTGGCAACTTCAAGACGGAAAAACCTTAGAGTATATAACGAACAACAAAGGAAACAACAGTTACCTCTGGGCATTTGTCGCAGTTGAACATGTAATAGGTGATCTTGAAGCCACGCTTCCTTTCCTTCACCTTGACGATGTCCTTTAGCCAGAGCTTGACAGAGTCAGTGGAGAAGTTATCCCGTGAAATTTGCATGGGATCCCTCATGTCCTGAGTGTACTTGCACATCAACTCGGCGCGATGCTGCAGAGGCTAGATCCGCCTAACAAACCAGCACATGGCTAGATCCAAGACGTTAGACCTATGAGCCACTCAATCCGCCTTATGGCCTGGTTGGCGTCGTTGTCGGAAGAAAGGGAGGTTGGAGTCCGCTAGGCAGGCACTTCGGCAGCAACTCCATCGAAAAAGTCGGGATATGTTTCAAGGCGGTCAGGCAGGGGAATATCTGGGCCATAGAAGTATGTGCGCTGCTAGTTCTTGCATGACTCATGCCCTACGATGTCGGGGAAGCGCCGGCTAGGCCGGATCTTAAAACTAATGGTTCCACAAATCTGTAATTCGTCCTTGGACTCTACAGACTGTCTCTTGACGGTAAAAAAGGATACAAACAGATCAAATCTAGGTTTGATGCCTAGAAATCCTTCGCACAAAGCTACGAAGTTGCTAAGGACTAGGATGCTGTTGGGAGAGAGGTTGTGGGGAAGTACCCAGAAATGCCGGAGGACGTCTAGGAAGAAGTCGAAGACTGGCAGGCTTACGCCTCATACTAACTGAGCTTTGAGGTACACCTTCTCTCCGGCTTGGGAAGAAGGAGCCACCTCGCCGGCCGGCACCGGCCGCCAGACCAAATCCTTCACCGCGGAGAGATACCCCTCGATGACTAATTCTTGCAGATCTTCGGTGGAGAGGTCAGAGCCCCTCCACACTCCCTTGTGGGAGTCATTGTCCTCTTCAACGGCATATGGCGCTACTCATTCTTGGTCGTCGCCGGTGGTTTCCACCACGGCGGTGACAGGAACAACCACCCCCTCTGGCGGGACAGTTACTTCTTGAGATGGATCTAGAATAGCCTCGAGGGTCGCCGCTGTTGAAGGGATGAAGCTGCTGGAAGCCATTGTGATGCTGGGAGTAGGTGGAGAAAAAGAGGGCTTTGGCTAGGGTTTTCCGAGGAGGAGCTCGAACGGGCGTGTGGCTGGAGGAAGACGAAGACGAGGGAGCGAATGCGGGTAAAAATAAAATAACCTAGCCGCAGTGAAAATATATAGACCCCGCATCAAGATTCGTGCAAAGGGATCTGATGGATGGAGCGTTGCCGACGTGGAGACAATCGTGCACGGTAATTTCACCACATCCTCCGTCTTTGCTGCTTTACCGTTTCAGATTTCGCGTGCGTGAAAATAGCTAATGATTAATTCCCTGCCTTCTATGAGTTTCGAGGTAGCGTAGGTTGTACCCTTCGTCATCCTCCTAACAGTTGTAGTGAAGGGTCACATTTGAAAATTCCATTGAAGGCAGAAATTCTCTGGCTCTGGAAACAAAGACTCAAGGAATCTCTGGCTACATTGCATAGTCGGAGAGGGTTGCAGGGTTCTTTTGGAGACCTTTGAGATATTGCTTGACGGATTGCCAGTATCACATAGACGGAGAATTCAAGATCAACAGGCAAGACGACGCAAGATTTCTAAGTCCTCCGGGGTATACTGTTGGGGATATGCTAAATGGGTATCACCATAGCACGTCCTTATTCCGGATAACCCAGGTGGCCCATAGTTGGTAGCAAGGCCTATGGCTTGCTGGGTGGACCAGTTAGATGGATCCAGCAGGGAGGCCCATGCCGGATAAAGGAAGGCTACACAGGAGTCACCGACGTACTCGGAGCCTTGAAGTGCAAGACAGGAAAGACTAGTTCATATTAGCGTAGGACTCTTTGCCTTGTCCGAAAAGGACTTTTCCCTGTAACCCTAGGTTCTGGTGCCTTTATAAATCGGACCTGTGGGAGCCTTTAGGGCATAACACTCAAAGTACAACATGCAACACCTTGCACAGTGAACCTATCTCTGTAACTCGGCGTATTGCCATTATAGTGATTTATAGCAGGAGTAGAGTTCCGCCATCGTTGTGGGACTTGAACCTGGGTAAGCTGTGTTACCTAGTACCCGCCAACTCTCCGCCTTACCCCACGTCTCTAAACACGCACTGTGAGGACCCTTCCATGGCGTACTCGTTGGCAATACCACGACAGTTACTGACGTCGGCATAGCCTACAGGTATTCGTGATCAGCATATACGGGCAAGCCCAGAAGAAGCCCATGATGTTGCTAAGGCCCAGTTGAGTTTCTGGTGGCCTGGGAGACTTTGACTCCTTGTAGGACATGGCAAAGTACAAGATAGAAGTTTAAAGGGAAAACCCTAATATGTAACCGACTCGGCCTGCTATCCCGAGACCTAGCCTATCTATATACAGGCTAGGAGGGGGTAGCGAGGAGGATATTCGCAACCCTAGTTTCCATGCCATCTCGAGATTGCATCTGCACACCCTTGTAACTTTCGACTCCTCGATATTTCCAAGAGCAGACAACCAGGAGTAGGGTCCTCTATGAGGCCTGAACCTGGGTAAACCTCGTGTCACCTGTGTGCTTGTTTGCTAGCCGATCGATTCCTCCAGCGCTCCCTACTTCCTTGAACCTAAGTCCATTAACGATGGGCATTGATGAGTTAACCCCTCATCAATTGGCGCAGTCTGTGGGAGTCGGGAGTGTTGATGTTGTGGCTTCCTCGGCCCCATCAACCACGATCTATGACTCCGCAATAGCGGAGACTCTCCTCCTTTTTGGCGTCTTCGACTTTACCATCCACACGTCGGCCACTCGCTCGGATTTCAAGTCCGTGGGCGACGGAATCGGCCTGGCGATCGGGAGCTTGCGCTTCCAAGTTGGTCAGCTAGGCACACTTGGCCTCGCTGATCAGCAGAAGGTTCTCGCAATTTCTCCTGCATCGTGGTTTCCACTGTCGATCGGCACCCTAAGTGAGCTCAATGCCCTGACATAAGTTAGGAATACGGACAACAATAGCAGTTGCGAGTCTGATCTGGGTGATCTGGCAACAGAAGACGGAGCCTACGGCTCCGGATCTGAAAGTTGTGGGAGCAACAACTTCCCCATCCACTACATGTGTGTCGTCATAAATATGGGCGGCAGCAGCACTCGGGAAAACACCGGTACTGGCGGTGGTATCCTAGTCACGAACGGTGGCCCCTCCAACGGCACCCCCACCAACAACGGTCGAGCAGGCCTCCCCTTGGTGACGGACCTATCCTAGAAGATCAGCCGCACCTCTCTGCGAATGAACATACCTGAGGGCGCGTACTGATCAAGCTCAACGACACTAAGTGGGCCCACTGCAGGGAGGCCCTACGGGGCAACCCCTACCACCAAACTCATCACAAGAGATGCTGATGAGTTATCATTGGCTACTCAAGGAGGAGTTCAAGTGCCAGCAACAAGTAATCGCCCAGCTCGACGAGCGCAGAAGGGCAACAGATGAGTGGAGCCTCCAACGAGCTACGCTCTCTTCCATCGCAAGATCCTCCTCTATAGGCAACGATCAGGAAGCCACCAAAAGACGCTCTTGACTGGCTCACCTCACTAATAGGGAGCGAGAAGAGGCCACTCAAGTCCTTGACTTCTCGTCCATGATGGTGGACACATGGGGCAACGTTCTCCTGAAAACGCCACATGCAGCGGTGACAGTAGCCACCATGTACCTGCTCAACAACCAACCACTAGCTGGGGACCCACGGTCTGCCATGCACCAATCTATGATCACTGGCTTGGGACTAGTCGAAGCTACGCTCACCAAGGATCTAGCGCCGGAGTCGAGAAAAAGCAAGTCTCTAGCCAAGTGCTACTCTCCCTTCTCCTCCAGCAACGACGACCATGACTTGTCGCGGCGACGCTGCTCACGATGACACAACTACGACTACGACACACGTGATGATATCATGCATCGCAAGGTCGATAAGATGCGCGTGAGACGCGCCCGTTCGATGGACTTGGAAGATGATGGGATGCAGCACTGCGGTGCCAACTGCTTCAGCGGAGCCATACGACAAAAGCGAATGCCAAAAGGGTTCAAACTCCCATCAGAGAATCCGAAATTCGATGGCCTCCAAGACCCGAAGATCTCGCTGGAGGATCATATCTCTCCGGTCAGGTTGCACGTTAGAACCACAAGCACGTCTATGTAGTGCCTCCAGCTACAGCTGCAAGGCGTTGCCCGTGCATGGCTTAACAACCTCCCATGCGGGTCGATCCGCAGCTGGGATGAGCTAGCCTACAGCTTCGTGCGGAACTTCAAGGGCTCTTACAAAAGGCCCGCATCAATTGAAGAATTAAGATCCTTCTACCAAAAGACCAGCGAGTCATTGCGCTCATACATTTAGAGGTGGTCCATCATCAAAAATTCTGTAGAGGACATCTTCGAAGATCACGCAATCGACGCATTCAACGGCGGCGTACGCCGCAGAGAGCTTAGGGAAGAGCTGGGTCATTCGAAGCCCAAAACAATCGACCACCTGATGGAGATCGCAAACAGGTGGGCAGATGGAGAGGACTCGGTGAAAAACAACCGTGCCCACTCAGACGATGATGACGTCCTCGGTCGTAGAAGTGATGGCCGAGGAAAACGCTGGATGCGCGGTTACGAGGACCATGAGGAAGTCGACATGGTCGTGGCTGGCTACACCGATAAACATGACGATGGCAACTGCAACAACAGATACCATAGTGGTGGATACCGTGACAGCGGGAAAACCACGCAAGTATGGCAACGCTGCACTCGTGATGAAGCACCTGGAACATCTATCTAGGACAAAGTGTCTGGACCTTGCAACGTACATTTCTACATCGACAAACATGACGGTAAGAAAAAAATCTAGTCACCTCCTGAAGGACTACCGCGAGTTCTTGAAGCTCCACGAAGTCTTGGCCCAGATGATTCGCGATGTGATAAACTAGGGCGACGGAGCTGCCCCAGGTGTCGTGGTGTAACATCCCAAATTTTCATTTGAAAATCATCATCATTGCATTCAAATCATCATGGCATGTACTACTTTGCATTAGATTTGTCCTCCAAAAAATTGGTGAAATTTTGAGACTTTTTGGAGCACTTTTGCAAAATTCAAGCAAAACTAGAAAAGAAATTCAAAAAGAAAAAGAAAAGGAGGGAAAGAATTTTTAAACAGCAGTAGCAGCTTTTGGCCTTTTGGCCCAATCCAGCCCAGCAGCCCACCCGGACTCCCTCTCCCCCTCTCGGTTTTTCCACACACCCCCTCAACCCACCCCCACTCACTTACCACCGGGACCCATGCCACGTCAACGCCACCTCATCGTCTCCCACACGAACGGCCGGCGCCCCCTTCACTCCTCTGCCGTTTCCATTGCCGAGTGATTGCGAGTGTTTCCGCGAGTAATTCGCCACCGCTTTGGCCCCTTCTTAACCCTCTCCTTCTCCCCGACCGATTCCCCCAAACATAGCCCCGGGGGCTCTCCAATTTCCACCTCACACCGCCGCGGCCCGAAGCAGCTCTGGCAAGAATTCCGGTGAGCCCAGGCCACGCCCTGCCCTCCTCTCTGCTCAGTGTTACTTGCCATGACCTAGCGCGTGTTTTAACCCCGGCCACGTGCCTCCTTTTGCACCAGGTCGACGACACGGTCCAGCTCCGGCGAACTCCTCTGCCGCCGCTGTCCATCGTCTTTTCCGGTGAAGGTAGGGTTCCCGCCGCCTCTTTTTGGTCTTTCCTAGGTCATGCAGAACCTTGCGCATCTCGCTGACCCCTTCTCTGTTTGATACGAGCCCCAGGTCACCGTCTCCGACACCGAGCCGTGAGCTCCGCCGTCTGTGCAACTCCGGCGAGAGATCCAGGCCAAGCCAGAGCACCCCCCGCACCGCAGTGACCTCCATCGAGACCGCCACGACCTCCTTGACCTCTCGTACGTGTCCAGGGTCTCCTAGCCCTTGTAGAATCGCCAGAACATCATCGGCCGACGCTCTGTCGCCGCGCGCAGCCGGTCAGCGCCGCCCATCTCCGGCCAGGTCGCTAGGGACCGTTAGATCTTGTGTCTGCGGCTAGGATTAGAACATGGACGAAACAGTACAGGTTAATCTGATCCGTCTGTTATCACTTAAGATCCAACGACCCACAGCGGTCGATCCGACCAAACCGGTACGGGCCGATTAGATTGCGCCACGTCGCCCAGGATTATCTATTTGAATAGAAATTAGACAGATTTTGTTTTAAACTTAGAAAATCCATAACTTTTGTTCCACAATTCAGAAAAATGCAAATTTAGTGTCTATGGATTCAGAAAAATAAGACCTTTATTATGGAGGCCTTGTTTCACACTTTTGTCTCTGAAAAATTGGAATTATAGGCAGAACCGTTTTAGGAGTATTTTGCTCATAAAAATTGTTCTATAAATTGTTTTGGGGTAGTTCTTATGCATTTAGATGAGGTAATTTACCCTATGTATGGTAGACTCTGTAAATTATAGAGTTGTGATCATATCATTGCATTTTGCATGCATTCATGTTTTTGTAATGTTTTATTGATTGAATTATTGTTGTTGTATTGATCTTGTGTAGATTTTGTGGATTGTGAAGTTTGTTGCTGTGAGGATTGTACCTATTCCCCTAGCTACCAAGGCAAGTGATATTTCATCTTATGTCCAATTATTTTCAATATTGCACTAGTGTTATTTTGGTAGATCTTAGCATGGTAGGATTATTTATATGTTACAATACTATGCTATGCTAACCTATAGACTATGTCTTGGTAGTATCTCCTAGTTGAAAGACTTCGTATGCTAGATTGCTTAGCCATGCTATTAGAATTCATGGGTGGAATATACACATAAGATAGTATGGAAAGATATTATTTTGTTTAACTAAGAAAACAACTAATATTAATGAAACACCTGGGTGGAATGGGACTTGCTTGGATTATGTTGAGTGGTTACTCAGGGGCCATGTCTATGGTCAGCTGGTGTATCACACTTGTGGATGGCCACCCAGGAACAAAGAGATTGGAGACGTTCTTGTCATGAAGCTTCCAGTGCAGCCACATGGCATATGGGCTCTGCCTTGACCAACTAAGTTGCAAGAACTCTGCCAGACGGACAGAAGGTGGTAGATGTGGTAGGATGGAACGCGTCCGTGGTGGTCTGAGGGATTGCTTCTGAAAAGTCTCGTCTCGATGCATGTCGAGTCTTGTGGGGAAAGTGCGCCACCTCTCGAGAGGGTAAAAACTAAGTACTTAGCCGTGTCCCCGGTTATGGAAAACTTCTGAGCCTCAAGACAGTGAAGCAGTTCAATAATCTCCTCATCCAAATTTCTCTAAGATAAAACTTGTGGGTGAACATGGGTAAAGGTTCAGTGATGTCTATCAAAGGTACCTTAGAGTTTGAATGAGAAAACTTACTCTTCAAAAACTATAAGTTAAACTAGCTTTTGCAAAGCCAGCCATAACCCCAGTTAGCCATATATTCATGTAGCTGTCGGATTATACAAAGTATCTATGGTATCACTTGACAATACAATTCCAAATGTATTGACCCTTGTGGCTGTAACTTATTATGTTGCAGGTTACTCTGATGAGTAGGGTTGCGGGTCTACACTCGACATGCTTGCCTGTGGCACATGAAGACTCTATTATTATTATGCTATGTAATGTGAACTTGTGTCTTAGCCTTGGGCTAAGTGAGTTGTAAGAACCATTATATTCCTGGATATGCGATGTAATAATGACCTTTGTTTCTGTGTACTTCATCTTAAACTATGGGTGCTAGCATTTTGATCCAGGGACTAGCACTGCAATCACAGGGATCTTACCTTATTATGGTGAGATCTTACAGATGGTATCAGAGCACTGTGTTGCCTGTAGGTTCGTGACCCTAGAATGGATTAGACTAATGAAAACCCTTAGGAAAAATAATTCTATATTCCAACCTTACACTTGTCTATTCATCTCGTAACGCTTTCCCTAATCATCCTTCTCATCTATTTTTGTAGATGTCCACCATCAATGAATCTGTCAAGAAGGGACCACTGATGACTATGACCCTGGAGTGTGAGACAGAATTTCCCAATGTACTCAAGAACCTCATGCTCGGCTTGGGGATGAATGGTGAAGCCGTGTACAAGGGATTTCCTATGATAGACGAAGGACAAGTGTATTGGTGGGTGCAACTCTATTTGTACAAGGGCAAGGAGGATGATCCCAAGAGTACGGGATTCTGCATGTTCACCAACTCTGAAATGCACCCGTCATTCTTTGACTCTGCAAGGGATGCTGCATGGAAAGCTATTGAGGAACTTGGGGAGAGACTCAAGTATAGAATGCTCAATACTCAGGAGGATCTCAAGGAGGAGAAGCGTCTTGTCCAAGACTCAAAGGCCACCGTGAAACGCCTAAGGATATCATAGGCCTAGCTTTGGAGCTATGTGACTAAGACAATCAGATTGCTGCCAAGGATGCCTAGATTGCCACCTTGGTTAAGAAGGAGTGAGCTATTAGTTGGACCACCACCTTGGCGTTTTATCACGTTAGTATTTTGATCATACCAACTTATGTGGTATGGCAAAAATAAGTTATGTCTGGAACCTTGAGTGCTTGAGTTGAATAATGTATTACTACTTGGAGTGTTCTGTTGGTTGATTTTTATTTTGTGACTTGTGTTTACTTTCTTTATTGTGTGTTACTAATTTTCTCCATACTATGCAAAAGATGCTGAATTTTGGCTACAGCACGACCGAGGATTTCAAGGGGACTCGCTTTGGGACTCGTATGTTGGAGCTAGTCCAAGTGCTCTCTCTTCCAATCCCTACCATTCAGGGAATTCAGCTGAGGAAGTTTCAGAGGAAGGACTTATGGGGATTCAGAGTTACCTGGCCAGGACGTGAGATAGAGCCCCAAACCGGGGAGATTGCCTTCAAGATTCTCCATGATGACATGGAGAGGGGCCTCGACATTGCTATGCAGGAGCTGTTGGGACGCCTATGTGGACATCACTCTTCTAAGATCAGGAGCCACTACTTCCATTTCTTTGGGAGGCGCGACGAGGATGGAGAGCCTATTGTGTTGGCGAGGCCACTAAGGAGTCTATCAAGCCCGTGCGTCACTACCTCCAGGACTTAGAGAGCCTTATCAGACACCTTGATACTGATAGGACTAATGTGATGCTTAGTAACGATGAACTACGAGTCCAACTTAAGGAGAAGGACAAGGCTTTCCTGGAGCAGGAAAATCGAATCAAGGAAATGGAGAAGAAGTTTGAAGACCAAGAGAAGAAATTAAAGAGCCAAGAGAAGAGAGTTCAGGAGAAGAACAAGAAGATTAGAGACTTGGAGACCGAGTTAGAGCTTGAGGACATTGAGTTGGAAGCAGATCACGAGGTGATAGAGAGGCTACGCACACAGAAGAGAGAATTACAGACAAAGATCGATGCTTTGACCACAAGCCTAGAGGAATACAAGGCAGGATTCGCAACAGCAGGACTTGCACTAGTGGAGGAGGAAGTCAACATGGAGGAGTAGTGATGCTGTTCCATCTACCTATCGTTTTATTATTATTGAGTTGCATAGGTCATACCGACTTGTGGGTGACTATGCTAGTATGCTTATTTTCGCAAACTCTGTCATTGCTGTGATGTTGAACTTGCATGTGCTTGTTTGTCTGATTGTTGTTTTATTTGGGTTATCTATCATTACTTACCCTTATTAAACCCACAGATGCCTCCCTGACGCAACAACAAGGATGACAATGGCAATGGAATGTAGCAGATGATGGCTGCGCAGACCCAATTGATGCAAATGATGACTCAATTCATGGCAACCCAGAATCAGAACAACAATAATAACAATAACAACAACCAGAACAATCCACCACCTCTGGATATGCTGACTAGATTTCTAAGGCTGAGACCTGCTAAGTTCTCGGGTACCACTGACCCCATGGTAGCGAATGATTGGCTATGTTCTGTGAATAAGGACCTAGTCACGGTTGGATGCACGGATGCAGAAAAGGTCAGGTTTGCAGCACACTTATTGGAAGGTCATGCAACTACTTGGTGGGACAATTTCCAAGTTACTCACCCTATTGAGGAAGTGACTTGGGCAATCTTTGAAGATGGGTTTCGCACCACTCACATCTCTTCTGGAATAATGGTGTTGAAGAAAAAGGAGTTTCATAACCTCAAGCAATGCCACCGCAGTATTTCTGAATACATCGAAGAGTTCAGTAATTTGTCACGTTATGCACCCGACGATGTTGACACCGATGCAAAGAGAAAGGAGAAGTTTCTAGATGGGCTGAATGATGAAATTTCTATGCTACTATCTGTTGCATATGTTCCAACTTATCAATCCTTGTGTGATAAAGCTACCATCCTGGAAAACAAGATGAAACAAGTGGAGGGTAGAAAGAGGAAGCACCATTTTGATAAGTTTGGATCAAGATCTCCTCACAAGCGCTCTCATGGTGAAGGAAGTGGGAGTTCAGGATTCCCCAAGAATGGGAATCATAATAACCATCGTAACAATAACCACAACCATGATGGAAACAATCATCGTGGATATAACAAAAGTGGATTCAGGAACAACCACAATGGTCACGGCCATGGAAACCAAAATGGTCAGAATCGTCACAGTCAGCCAGCAAAGAAAGACATCATTCAGGTGGAATGCTTCAAGTGCAAGAAGACATGGCACTATGCTAATGAATGCCCAGAGAAGAAGACTGATGGGGCTAAGCCAAACCTATTCCAAAAGGGTCATGTGAATCACATTAATGTGGAAGAAATCCAAGAAGGATATGATGCCGTGATCGGTAAGTTCAAGATTAATTCCTTTCCTGCACTTATCCTTTTCGAAACTGGCGCATCGCATTCATTCATTTCAAGAGCATTTGTAATCCAAAATGAACTCTCCACTGAAACCATTGGATGTCCCATTAAGGTAAGCTCCCTGGGTGGAGAAATGATAGTAAATTCTGGGTGCCGATAGATAATCCTAGAAATTGGAAAGAACAAGTTTCCGGTTAGTTTAATAATCCTAGAATCCCAAGGATTAGATGTAATATTAGGGATGGACTGGTTGACCCGTTATGAAGTGGTGATTGATTGTGCCAAGCGAACTGTTATGCTCACCACCCCAGAAAAGAAAAGGATCAGGTTCAAGTCTAACTTTGAACCCAAGGGGAGCAAGGTTAATTATCTTAAGGGGGTTAGCCTAGACAGTGTGCCAATAGCGAAGGAATACCCAGATGTGTTCCCTGAAGAATTACCTGGCATGCCACCAGATAGGGATGTGGAGTTTCTGATAGACCTACTGCCAGGAACGGGGCCTATAGCAAAGAGAGCTTATAAAATGTCAGTGGACGAGTTAAAAGAACTCAAGAAACAGCTGGGAGAACAATTGAAAACGGGATTTATCCAACCAAGTTCGTCGTCTTGGGGAGCACCAGTCTTGTTTGTTGAGATGAAGGACCGAAGTCAAAGGCTATGCATAGATTATCGTTCACTTAATGAAGTGACCATAAAGAATAAATATCCCCTGCCTAGAATAAATGATCTCTTCGATCAGCTAGAGGGAGCATGTGTGTTCTCAAAAATTGATCTTCGATCAGGATACTTCCAACTAAAGATTAGAGAACATGACATACCCAAGACTGCATTCACCACTAGATATGGGTTGTATGAATACACAGTGATGCCGTTTGGATTGACTAATGCACCAACCTATTTCATGAACATGATGAATAAGGTATTCATGGAATTCCTTGACAAGTTCGTAGTGGTATTCATCGATGATATATGGGTATATTCCAAGAGCAACAAAGAACATGAAGAACATCTACGCCTGATTATAGAGAAACTCAGGGAACATAAACTTTATGCCAAGTTCAGCAAATGTGAATTCTGGCTGAATGAAGTGGGTTTTCTCGGACACATAGTATTAGGAAATGGTATAGCTGTTGATCCAGAAAAAGTGGCAGCTGTGACAGAATGGGAACCTCCTAAATCGGTTAAAGAAATTTGTAGTTTCCTTGGCCTAGCAGGGTACTACCGGAGGTTCATTGAAAATTTCTCTAAGATAACAAAACCCATGACTGATCTGCTAAAGAAGGAGAAGAAGTTTAATTGGACAGAAGCTTGTGAAACCAGCTTTCAGGAATTGAAAAAGAGACTAGTGTCAGCACCACTGTTATGTCTGCCAGACCTTGAGAAAGACTTTCAAGTATATTGTGATGCATCTCACTAAGGATTAGGAGGTGTACTGCTGCAGGAAGGTAGAGTTGTAGCTTATGCATCAAGGCAACTCAAAAATCATGAAGTGAACTATCCTACTCATGATCTAGAGTTGGCATCAGTTGTACATGCCTTAAAAACATGGAGGCATTACCTCATGGGAAAACGTTGTGAAATGTTTACTGATCACAAGAGTCTGAAATACATTTTTCACAGAAAGAACTCAACATGAGACAAAGAAGATGGCTAGAACTTATCAAAGATTACGACTTAAGTTTGCAATACCACCCTGGAAAGGCAAACGTCGTAGCCGATGCATTAAGCCGCAAGGTTTATGTAAATGGCCTCAATAAGGGAGAGTTGCCGGAGGAGTTGTGCGTCCAATTTAGAGAGCTGAGACTCGAGATAGTGCCTGAAGGGTACCTTGCATCCTTGGAAGTGCAACCCACACTAATGGACAGAATTCAAGAAGCCCAAAAGTTGGACAAAGAAATAGAAGAAATCAAAAGTAAAGTTAGTGAAGGCAAGGCAAAAGGATTCCATGTAGATGATCAAGGAATCTTATGGTACGAAAAACGTATCTTTGTTCCGCAGGATCTTGAACTTAAGAAGTTGATCTTACAAGAAATGCACAACTCACCATATTCAATTCATCCTGGGAATACTAAGATGTATATGGATGTTAAGGAGAGGTTTTGGTGGAATAATTTAAAGAAGGACATAGCAGAGCACATTGCCTTGTGCGACGTGTGCAGTCGTGTAAAGGCAGAACATCAGAAACCAGCAGGATTATTACAACCACTACCAATACCTGATTGGAAATGGGATAAAATTGGTATGGACTTTATTACCGGACTGCCCAGGACTAAATCTGGATGCGATTCTATCTGGGTTATCGTTGACCGCTTGACAAAAGTGGCCCATTTCATACCAGTAAAGACCACTTATACAAGTGCAAAGTTAGCCAAGATATACATGAATAGAATTGTATGTTTGCATGGGGTACCTAAAAGTATCGTGTCTGACAGAGGAACTCAATTCACTTCGCACTTTTGGCGACAACTCCATGAGTCACTGGGAACTCGGTTAGAATTCAGCACTGCGTTTCATCCGCAAACTGATGGGCAGACAGAAAGGACCAATCAAATATTAGAAGATATGCTGAGAGCGTGTGCGTTAGATTATGGATCCAGTTGGGATGAAAGTCTACCATACGCAGAGTTTTCCTACAATAACAGCTATCAATCAAGCATAGAAATGGCTCCGTTTGAATTTCTTTATGGAAGGAAGTGTACTACACCATTGCTGTGGAATGGAGTAGGAGAAAGAAATTTGTTTGGGCCAGACCTAATCAAGGAGGCTGAAGAGAAGGTCAAGATGGTAAGGGATAGGCTAAAGGTAGCCCAATCTCGGCAAAAGAGCTATGCTGATCCAAAACGTAGAGAGGTTACCTATGAGGTTGGTGATAGAGCTTATCTCAGGGTATCACCACTTCGTGGTGTGAAAAGATTTGGAATCAAAGGAAAATTAGCACCACGCTATGTAGGACCTTTCAAGATTTTGAGCCGCAAAGGAGAAGTGGCATATGAGATAGAATTACCAGAATCTCTGTCAGCAGTTCATAATGTATTCCATGTCAGTCAGCTGAAAAGGTGTCACCTAGAGATGGAAGAAACTTCGCTGAGAGACACTATACCATTAGAGGAAGTTTAGCTAGAGAATGATCTCACTTATGAAGAGAAACCTATTAAGATTCTGGAGACAGCAGAAAGAATTACCCGTACCAAGACAATCAAATTCTGCAAAGTGTAGTGGAACCATCACACTGAATCAGAAGCAACCTGGGAGCGAGAGGATGAACTTCTGAGAGATCACCCTCACCTATTTGCTAGCCAACCCGAATCTCGAGGGCGAGATTCATCTTAAGGGGGTTAGATTTGTAACATCCCAATTTTTCATTTGAAAATCATCATCATTGCATTCAAATCATCATGGCATGTACCACTTTGCATTAGATTTGTCCTCCAAAAATTTGGTGAAATTTTGAGACTTTTTGGAGCACTTTTGCTAAATTCAAACAAAACTAGAAAAGAAATTCAAAAAGAAAAAGAAAAGGAGGGAAAGAATTTTTAAACAGCAGCATCAGCTTTTGGCCTTTTGGCCCAATCCGGCCCAGCAACCCACCCGGACTCCCTCTCCCCCTCTCTGTTTTTCCGCACACCCCCTCAACCCACCCCCACTCACTTACCACTGGGCCCCGTGCCACGTCAACGCCACCTCATCGTCTCCCACACGAACGGCCGACGCCCCCTTCACTCCTCTACCGTTTCCATTGCCGAGTGATTGCGAGCGTTTCCATGAGTAATTCACCCCCGCTTCGGCCCCTTCTTAACCCCCTGCTTCTCCCTGACCGATTCCCCCAGACATAGCCCTGGAGAGCCCCCAGGCTCCCCAATTTCCACCTCACACCGCCGCGGCCGGAAGTAGCTCCGGCGAGAATTCCGGTGAGCCCAGGCCACGCCGTGCCATCCTCTCTGCTCAGTGTTACTTGCCATGACCTAGCGCGTGTTTTAACCCCGGCCACGTGCCTCCTTTTCCACCAGGTCGACGACACGGTCGGCGAACTCCTCTGCCGTCGCCGTCCATCGTCTTTTCCGGTGAAGGTAGGGTTCCCGCCGCCTCTTTTTGGTCTTTACTAGGTCATGCAGAACCTTGCGCATCTCGCTGACCCCTTTTCTGTTTGATACGAGCCCCAGGTCACCGTCTCCGACACCGAGCCATGAGCTCCGCCGTCTGCGCAACTCTGGCGAGGGATCCAGGCCAAGCCAGAGCACCCCCCGCACCGCAGTGACCTCCATCGAGACCGCCACGACCTCCTCGACCTCTGGTACGTGTCCACGGTCTCCCAGCCCTTGTAGAATCGCCGGAACATCATCGGTCGATGCTCCGCCGCCGCGTGCAGCCGGTCAGCGCCGCCCATCTCCGGCCAGGTCGCCAGGGACCGTTAGATCTTGTGTCTGCGGCTAGGATTAGAACGTGGATGAAACGGTACAGGTTAATCTGATCCGTCTGTTATCACTTAAGATCCAACAGCCCACCGCGGTCGATCGGACCGAACTGGTACGGGCCAATTAGATTGCGCCACGTCGCCCAGGATTATCTGTTTAAATAGAAATTAGACAGATTTTGTTTTAAACTTAGAAAATCCATAACTTTTGTTCCACAATTCAGAAAAATGCAAATTTGGTGTCTATGGATTCAGAAAAATAAGACCTTTATTATGGAGGCCTTGTTTCACACTTTTGTCTCTGAAAAATTGGAATTATTGGCAGAACCTTTTTAGGAGTATTTTCCTCATAAAAATTGTTCTATAAATTGTTTTGGGGTATTTCTTATGCATTTAGATGAGGTAATTTACCCTATGTACGGTAGACTCTGTAAATTATAGAGTTGTGATCATATCATTGCATTTTGCATGCATTCATGTTTTTGTAATGTTTTATTGATTGAATTATTGTTGTTGTATTGATCTTGTCTAGATTGTGAAGTTTGTTGCTGTGAGGATTGTACCTATTCCCCTAGCTACCAAGGCAAGTGATATTTCATATTATGTCCTATTATTTTCACTATTGCACTAGTGTTATTTTGGTAGATCTTAGCATGGTAGGATTATTTATATGTTACAATACTATGCTATGCTAACCTATAGACTATGTCTTGGTAGTATCTCCTAGTTGAAAGACTTCGTATGCTAGATTGCTTAGCCATGCTATTAGAATTCATGGGTGGAATATACACATAAGATAGTATGGAAAGATATTATTTTGTTTAACTAAGAAAACAACTAATACTAATGAAACACCTGGGTGGAATGGGACTTGCTTGGATTATGTTGAGTGGTTACTCAGGGGCCATGTCTACGGTCAGCTGGTGTATCACACTTGTGGATGGCCACCCAGGAACAAAGAGATTGGAGAAGTTCTTGTCATGAAGCTTCCAGTGCAGCCACATGGCATATGGGCTCTGCCTTGACCAACTAAGTTGCAAGAACTCAGCCAGACGGACAAAAGGTGGTAGATGTGGTAGGATGGAACGCGTCCGTGGTGGTCTGAGGGATTGCTTCTGAAAAGTCTCGTCTCGATGCATGTCGAGTATTGTGGGGAAAGTGCACCACCTCTCGAGAGGGTAAAAACTAAGTACTTAGCCGTGTCCCGGTTATGGACAACTTCTGAGCCTCAAGACAGTGAAGCAGTTAAATAATCTCCTCATCCAAATTTCTCTAAGATAAAACTTGTGGGTGAACATGGGTAAAGGTTCAGTGATGTCTATCATTGGTACCTTAGTGTTTGAACGAGAAAACTCACTCTTCAAAAACTATAAGTTAAACTAGCTTTTGCAAAGCCAGCCATAACCCCACTTAGCCATATATTCATGTAGTTGTCGGATTATACAAAGTATCTATGGTATCACTTGCCAATACAATTCCAAATGTATTGACCCTTGTGGCTGTAACTTATTATGTTGCAGGTTACTCTGATGATGAGTAGGGTTGCGGGTCTACACTCGACATGCTTGCATGTGGCACATGAAGGCTAAAAGACTCTATTATTATGCTATGTAATGTGAACTTGTGTCTTAGCCTTGGGCTAAGTGAGTTGTAAGAACCATTATATTCTTGGATATGCGATGTAATACTAACCTTTGTTTCTGGGTACTTCATCTTAAACTGTTGGTGCTAGCATTTCGATCTAGGGACTAGCACTGCAATCACAGGGATCTTACCTTATTATGGTGAGATCTTACACGTGGCTCACAGAGCGCCACCACCACCACCTAGGCCACCCCCACCTGCGGCAACGCCGGTCCAGAACAATGGAGGCGAGTAGTATCCGCGAGTACTGGAGAATATGGGCATGATCCAAAAAGGATGCCCCTCCAATAGAGTGCAAAATTCAATCACTCGCCAAATAAATCTGGCGGTCAATTATCCACCCCCAACAACTGAGTACCTCAGCGGGTGCAAGTCCTATATCACCTTCGATAAGCACGATCATTCACGCTAGGTATCTCGCCCAGGCCACTCTCCTTTGGTGCTCGAGGCGCAAATTAGCGGCTTGGAGATGAGTCACGTCTTTATGGACGACGACAACGACATCAACCTCATGTTCGCCAGCACCTTGCACACCACGCGGATCCCCCTGTCATGCCTGGAAGCCTCCGATACAACGTTTCATGGCATCATACCATGGAAGGGCGTATACCCCTAGGAAAAATCAGCTTGGATGCCATCTTCGGCACGCCAAGAAACTTCCGGTGAGAGCGCATCGAATTCGAAGTGGTGGATTGGCCCTCGCAGTACCATTGCATCCTCGGACATGTTGCGTTCGCGAGGTTTATGGCAGTGCCACACTATGCCTACCTGCAGATGAAGATGCCGGGCCCTAATGGCATTATCACCACCAACGGAAGCTTCGAGAGATCAAATAGCTGTGACAAGGAGTTCAACGGAATCTCCCAGTCTTTCGGGATGCAGGAGGAGCTGGCAGGACTGAGGGAGTCGATAGACAACAGTCTAACTCCTTTGAGTAAGCCAAACTCGGCTGATTAGACCTTCGACTCATCGGTCCACACCAAGGCGGTCCAGGTCCATCCAACAGACCCGACCAAGACGGCCCTCGTCGCCAAGAACTTGAGTCCCGCATAGGAACTCGTGATCGTCTAATTCCTCCATGAGCGCTGGGAAATCTTTGCCTGGTGTCCAGCAGACATGCCAGGGGTTCCTAGGGACTTCACCGAGCACTCACTCAATGTAAATCCCGAAGCAGGACCAGTGAAGCAGACGATACATTGACTGTCGGAGCCAAGGGCAAAAGCGGTCGGTATGGAAGTCAACAGACTCCTCGACGCTAACTTCATACGAGAGATTAAGGAAAGCACCTGGGTAGCAAACCCCATACTTGTTCCTAAAAAGGACACAAATATCCTGCGGAGGTGCGTAGATTTCACTTCCTTGAACAAACATTGCCTAAAATATCACTTCCCATTGCAGCGGATCAATCAGATAATCGATTCCACCGCGGGATGCGAGCGCCTCTTCTTCCTAGACGACTCAAGCTACCACCAGATTCGAATGAAGGAGGAGGACCAGGATAAAACGTACTTCACGCCCTTCGGCGTCTTCTGCCATACAATGATGCCCTTCGGGCGGAAGAATGCTGGGGCCACCTACCAGCGGTGTATGCAGGCTTGCCTCAAGAGCCAACTTGGCTGAAATATCTAGGTCTACATCGATGATATCGTCTTCAAAACTAAGGAGGAAGCCTCATTACTTGATGACCTACGCGAGACCTTTGATAACCTTGATCGCTACAGGATCAAGCTCAATCCGGACAAATGCGCCTTCAGCGTATCGTACGGGCAACTACTCGGGTACCTCATCTACGCGAGGGGGATCGAGGCTAACCTAAGAAAATAAAGGCCATACTGGCCATGGAGAAACCAAATAACGTCAAAGGCGTCTAGCAGCTAGCTGGGCGAATCGCGGTACTCAACCGATTCATCAGTCGAATGGTCAAGAAGGCACTACCGGTCTACCAGCTCCTTCGCAAAGCTGAAAAGTTCGAGTGGACGGAAGAGGCACAAGAAGCATTCGAGGACCTCAAGTGTCTACTATCCACTGCGTTGGTGTTGGTAACACCTCGGGAAAAGGAGCCATGTTGCTATACATCTCTGCCACCAACCAAGTGGTTAGTACCGTGCACGTAGTGGAACGAGCAAAAGAAAACAAAGTCCATAGAGTACAATGCCTAGTCTACTACCTCAGCGAGGTGCTCACTCCAACAAAACAGTGGTACCCGCACTATTAGAAGCTAGCATACGGCGTCTTCATGACAGCTCGGCGACTGTGCCACTACTTCCAGGAGCACCCTATCATTGTGGTGAATGATGCTCCACTAGGGAAGATCCTCAACAACCCTGACGCCACCGGACGAGTCGTGCTTTGGGGGATAGAACTGTCTCCACGAGACATCACATACAAGAAGCGAGATGCGATCAAGTCAAAGGTACTCCCGGACTTCCTCGTTCACTAGATGGAGAACCAGCTCCCCGACATGCCAGACATGTCCTGTCTGTGGATAATACACTTCAACGGATCAAAACATCAAGAAGTAGCTGGCGCCGATGTCATCCTGACATCGCCACAAGGTGACAAGATGAGGTAGGTTCTGCGAATGCAGTTCCACGCCTCCAACAATGAAGCTGAATACGAGGCCTTGCTCCTTGGGATGCGGATGAACAGAGCTTGTGGAACAACACGACTCCTCATCTACGGCGACTCTAAGCTGGTAGTGAATAAAACCATGGACCAGTGCGATGCCCTGAGTGATAACATGATCGCCTACCGCAACCTCTATGACGCACTCATAGGAGACTTCGATGGCTGCGAACTGCGGCACGTTGGCCACTAGAGAAACGAAGAGGCGAACTGCCCCGGTGCCATTTGGAGTATTCCAAGAGCAAATATGCAAACGCTCCATCAAGCCAAAGGTTCCAGAACAGCCAACCAACACGTCAAAGGACTCGGGGGATACGCCACCCGACAAACTCCAAACACTTGAAGATAAGGAGCAAGATACATGACTCGAAAGCCCCATGGAGGTCATGATGATCGAACCATCCTGGACGCAACCATACATCACAAACCTGCTCAGCAAAAGGCTACCAGATGACCCGACAGATGCACGGCATATAGCGTGACGATCCAAGGCTTTCGTCATCATCAATGGAGAACTATATAAGTGTAGCATCACAGGAGTCCTTCAATGATGCATCTCCAATGGAGACAGGAGAGCCATCCTCCTCGAGATACACGAAGGCACTTGCGACCATCATGCCGAAAGTCATGCCCTCGTCGCCAGAGCTCTACGAGTTGGATTCTATTGGCCAACGGCAATGCACGATGCTAAGGACATCGTCGAGAGGTGCAATGCTTGCCAAAGATTCGTGGACAAACTGCATGCACCTAGCGCAGAGCTTAGGCCAATACCCGTGGCCCGCGCAATGGGTACTCGACATGGTTGGCAAGATGCAAAAATCTTCACATGGAGGATACGTCTACCTCCTTGTCATAGTCGACAAGTTCACCAAGTGGATTGAGGCCATGCCGGTGACAAACCAATCAGGGCCACCGCCGTCAAATTCTTCGAGTCCATCATCTTCCGATTCGGGGTGCCACACAACATCATCACCGACAACGGAATGAATTTCACATTGAATGAATTCTAGGATTTCTTTGAAAACCTGGGAATCAACATCAGCTACGCCTCGGTAGCACATCCTCAGACCAATGGTCAAGTCGAAAAGGCCAACATACTTGTCTGCACCGGCATCAATAAAAGGCTCCTTAGACCACTCAAAAGAGTCGCTGGGTGCTGGCCTGAGGAGCTACCGTTAGTACTATGGAGCCTGCGCACAGCTCCAAATAGCACCAGGCTATACTCCGTTCTTCATGGTACAGGGCACCGAGGCAGTACTACCTGCAGAAGTACGCTACAAAGCCCCAAGGGCTGTAGCATACAGTGAGGCAGAATCAATTTCTGCACTCGAAGATTCTATCGACCTCCTCGATGAAGCACACGAAATAGCACCGGAACGATCCATGATCGACCAGGAAAACCTCCGCAACTACCATAGCCGAAGGCTACGCCCAAGGTCCTTCGTCGAAGGAGACCTCGTCCTGCGACTAAAGCAGCAAGGACACCTCAAGCTTGAGTCCCCTTGGGAGGGACCTTATGTGATTACTGAAGTAATCCCAGGTGGCGCCTACCGCCTTAAAGATGTAGAAAGTGGAGTTGCATACTCCAACCCCTGGAACGTCGCGCAGCTGCATCGTTTCTACCCTTAGATGTTTTTACTTTCCAAATAAGGCTATTCAGCCAGGCTACTTAGCCACAGACATTGTATCTCCTGATATTCTGCGAATAAATAAAGCTAAGTGCCTCCAACCTTGTGTCTCTGTTTTTAATTGCAATTACATCACTCGGGGGCTGCGCCACCCTTTCTACCTCATTACACGAATAACACCGTAGCCTGAGTAGATGACATACTATTAATCGAACCCCTGATAAACCCAACTGAGCTACAATGCACCTAATAGGTTGGCAAGGTGCTAAGATAAGTATGCGTCAAGATAATGAAAAGGCACTACAGAGTACAAGCTACTCGAAAAATACACAAGCTAGCAAGATTTACATAAAAATGGGTAACAAAAACACCCAATTCACTTATATGAACTTTACAACACCTATACATCTCTGTGCAAGTCCAAAAACTACTCTACTGGCATAAAAGTAGAATGTTGGTATGCTCCTTGAACAACTCGATGATGTCTTCGGCTGGCTGATCAACCGCCCGATAATGGGGCACCATATTCCACGCCATCCCCTCTAGCGGGGGTGGCGGTCCCGCGGCAAGAACAACCAAATCCAGATCAGGTCGATGCAGGCACACAAGCACCAGTGCAACCTTGGCACCCGCGACTAATTGCTGACGCACGCACTCGCGAACTATGTCGGCATCCTGGAACTTCTTCAACATGGCTAACAAGCTTGATGGCACAATGTCCAAGGGGAACATTGCTCGAAAGATGTGCTTCAGGCACGACTGCGCCTTCTTCAAATAAAGCAGCATCTATGACACACGATCCTGCATCATCGCCAACGCGACTACGCGATCCCGATCAACCCAAAAGTACCCGCTAGCTTCCAGCTGCTCCTGGGTCAAGAAGTTTTGCTGAATGGCAACTCGTTTCTCTCTTCCTGCGGAAGGCGAGTACTAACAACTACAAATAGCAGTAAAAAGAATAAGGGAAAATCGCCGCCATAAGTGGTTAGAAAAGGAGAAGAAATTAGGGAAACTAACACTTCAATTGCTCATTCAGTTGAGGTACCTCGCCTAGAAGATATTTCTCACGTTCACTGGATTTTTTGGCCTTCGACTTCCACACATCAGCGCTACCATGGATCATGGGCATCTCTCGCTCCAAGTGTTTTATGCAATCACGCAATCGAGACAGTAGCGACAATTCCTCCACCTTTGAACGTGGTTGCGCCATAGGTTCATCGGTGGGAGGTGTGTCATAAGATCACTCGAAGGACCCTATCCAACCAGAGGAACAGACGGATAAGACCAACCATTCAAAATAACACCAATAATAAAAGTATCGAGTTTAGAAAGTTTCAAAGGGGGCACCCACACAAGCACAACGCAAGTCAAAGAAGTCTAGAGAAGCTAGAATATTACAAAAGGACGACAAAGGGACAGCCTACAGATACGCTTTGGAACTCGGGGGCTTCCTCGAGTCAGTGGCAGCCTCCGATGCTGCGGCCTTTTCGGTTACAACATCTTATGATGTGGCTTTTGCTGTCTTCGACCGCTTCAGCTCCGCTGAGTACTTTGCAAGTGCCTCAATGAGCCGAGGCCCATATTTATGACAATGAGTGGAAAAGGGAGCAAACACTACCTGCTGGCCATCTGCAGTAACTCGCATCACCGTGGAGACCGTCCTAGGGTTCAGATTAACACCATGTGCTTGCGCCATCGCAAGTCCCATGGTAGCTCCAACCCCCTCTACGCATTCTTGAAATCCATGGGAACACCTCTAGCAAAGGACTCCACCAAGCCATCAAGATCTTTGGTAAGCTCGACCTTGGGGACTATCTCCTCTCGAAGACGCCCAAGTATTCCCTTGGACTTCTAAAGGGAATCCTTGACGGAGATGCGGCGGTCTTCAACTGCAGCTATAGCATCGGCCAAAGCATCCTGGCGAGCCAGAGGTTGAGCGTCGAAGCTCACACCAGCAACATTTGTAGAAGACACAGATGAGCATAGCCAAACACAGGCAGATATAGAGAAAACCAATGACACAACAGCATACCTAAGAGTGCCTCAGCAACAGAGAGAAGCTGATCCACGGACACCTTCTCCCTGTTAGCTACAACAGCAAGCAGGTCCTCCTCGCGCTTTTTTGATTCCTAGACGGAGCGTTCAAAGGCTTCGAGTGCCTCGTCGCATTTCTTCTCTGATGTGGGAAGACCCTTCTGGAGGGAATTGACACGACATAGGCGCTCATTGTTCTCACCTACAAAGGATGATATAAAAACTTAAGCTCGACAATTTTTTGTACCAACAGTAAAAATATAAACAGTGCAAGTTCACCTTCGAATGCGCGATGTTAGGTCTCTAGCAAGGCATGCTGACGGCCCAAGGATGTAATTTGTTCGGCGAGGCGAATTGATTCCTTCAGGACAGGCTGCAAAAAGAGAAGCATTAGCACCAAACAAATTTCAACTGGCATAGTCAAGAAAACATACATGCTCCTCTAGGGACTCCGAAGTCTCCTTCTATGTAGATGTCCGAGCAACCATATGGTGCCACCCCGTGTGGGGGGAACTCGAAGAATTGGCACCGAAGGTGGCCGCCACCTGGGAGAGTGAGACCACTCCACCACATCCTTATCTTTGGAGTCCGCGACTTTAGTCTCCTTCACGAAGTGGCAATCATCGGATGACGAGGATGCAGTTTTGCTACCACAAAAACATACAAAACAACTTCAGAGGAGAAGATTTCAGGACATAAGGTCAAACTAGCAGAAGTACAAAACTTACTAGTCGAAGTCTTCGAGGTCGAAAGAGTCCTCAAACGCCTCCTTCGGTGTCCTCAGATTTTTCCATGGAGGAGGAGCCACAATAAGGACAAGCACCATGGGGATTGGATCCTCCACCTCATTCGAAGGACCATCCGACGTTGCCGGCAAAGAAGCGTCCGAGTCCTCACTTCGGGAGCGTTTGCGAGTTCCGTCCTCGTTGGACTCGAGGGTTTCCTGCTCTTCAGTGACGGGGACGGTGGAACTCGACCCGTCCTCATCCTCTGCTTCACGAGGGATTACTCCCTCTGGCTGAGGAGGAAGAATAGTATCCACTTTCCATTCCTGGCACAAGAGGCAATGTCAGTATAAAGAAACCCTAGCAGGCAATCAAAAATCAAGAAGAAATAAAGAAAGAACGGTCCCTCAGGCGAAGGGTGACTCGCGCAGAACGGAGGAACGGCTGAGTCACCAGGGAGTCTATCCTTGGCTATGAACTTGGTCAGGATCCTAAACCTTTTTTTCTCTTGTCTACTTCACCTGAATAAATATTTTCCCGGGAGATGCGGGTGACGTCTTCAACACCGGTCCAGCAGCACATCGGATGCACCCTAGCTTATAGTGGATGCACTCAACGACGCATCCAGGTGCGAATGAGGTCTGCGCTGCCCACTTCCTTCCCTTGGATGAGTTGAAGATCGCAGACCCGCTTGTACAAAACCTCAATTTATTCGGCTTCGTCGGGCATCACCGTGTTCTTCCATGACCTTGCACTCTGCCTTTGGATCACAAGGTGCGAGCTTGAAGTGTTCGCTGTCGGCCTTCTGGTCGTGGATGTAGAACCATTTCTCCCTCCATCCTTGGACGGATACATTAAACTTGAGGGAGAAATATTGGACATTGGAGTCCACATGGATCCCACAGCCTCCTATATCATAGACTACCTACATGGAGCCCAACTGCTGCTTCAATTTGAAGAGCTTTTTGAAAATACCAAAGTGTGGCTCGATTCCGAGCCAGCACTCGCAAAGTGTGATGTTGCAGGCAATGTGGAGAATGGAATTGGGAGTCAGCTGATGGAGCTAGAGCCTGTAGAACCAAAGTAACCCTCACACAAACTTGTGGAGGGGGAGAGAGAGGCCCCGAATGACAAAAGCAAGAAACATCACCCGAAATCTGGCAGGGCGTCGGGGATTACATCGTCGCCGGGCATTTGGCAATCAACTTCAGTAGCTGGAGACTGCCATCCTAGCACCAGTTGAATATCTCTGTCTCCTTTATGGCAGACCACCGCCACGATCCATTGGTGACACGCATACCCGCACCCTTCTTCTTGGCAGCTGCAGCTGCAGCAGTAGTACCGGAGCCCGTAGCGGTGGCGGCCTTCTTCTTGGCTGCAATAGTGGCGGCCACAGATCCATCAACGGAAGCGCCCTTCTTTCTCCCCATCTTTCGCTTGTGGTGGGAGCGCAGAAAATAGCTCGGGAAGGTATTGAGGCCATCCAGCATAGCAATGGAGGCGCGAGCAATGGAACAGAAGTGGGCAGCAATGGAGGCAGCGCGCAAGGGAGAAGATGAATTGTGGGGAAAATTACTACACAGAGGTCCCTACTTAACCTCAGCACAGATGCAATCCAACGGCTAGAAGCGCACCAACCAAACACGTGGCGCAAATCAAGGTAGACGTGTGGCGATGCAAATGTGAACCGTCGCCCCACTTTTCCCATTACGCGCGAGAATCGAGGAGACGTAGTTAACACAGAAGATTACGCACGCCTAGTCAAATCCAAGTCAGAAATGGAGTCCCACCTTTGTCACGTCCCTTCAAAACCGCTCACGCGGGAAAACGAGGTCATCTCATCATCAGCACTGACGTCATACACTCTAGCAGGAGCATCTTCCGACTAATCTAGTCCTCACTCAACTCTACGACTCGACTAAGCACACGGGAGTACTCCTAATAGGATATGGACATATTTCAACAAGGTAATTGCACTTAAACCCCTCACTCGAATCAACGATTCAATTATGGACTCGGGGGCTACTCCCATAGGGAGCACTGAAAGCATATTCGGTTGAAACAAGCAAAAAACAACAGCAGTCGAAAATATTCATAGTCCCTACTCAAGTCTATGACTCGAATAGGCATTCGGGGGCTACTCCCATAGGGAGCGCTGGCTGAGCACCCTATGATTTTATTTTACTAAATGTGTGTTGACTACGTCCACACTCGAAAGCATTGGCGACTCCACCTCATATTTCCTCGCAAGGAGACTGCATCTGCTAGGCCACCCAAATCATCTCCATGATGATACAATTTGGATGCCATGTTCACAGCGTGAAGATAAGACCTGAAGAAGGCCTGGAACGCACCTGCTGCGCTCTACTAGAAATAATCCGTGCTTGCAGGTATGATGAAATAAGCCCTGACGGACGCCTCGAGTGCTCACACTTATATACTAGAATTTGATTCTGTAAGACCTCCGTGGCATGAGTCGAATTACGCTAGCAGTTTTCCAAATTTGAATCCGAGGACTCGAGTTTGAGTAGATTGCGTTGTTTTTCCCTAAGGCAGTTAACTGATCCCGATATATTGGATGAATCTGGAACGTATATCGACAATCCCTATGACATAAACTAAAGCACCCGAAAACATATTTGGTTGTGCACTCAAAGGCTTCATAGTCTCCACTCGAATGTGCGATTTGACCGGACACTCGGGGGCTACTGACGTGGGCATACCCTACAGGTACTCATGATCAGCATATACGGTCCAACCTTGAAAGAGCCCACAACATTGCTAAGGCCTAGTTGAGTTTCGGGTGGCCTGGGAGACTCCGACTCCTTGTAGAACACGACAAAGTACAAGATAGAAGTTTAAAGGGAAAACCCTAATACATAACTGACTCGGCCTGCTATCTCGAGACCTAGCCTATCTATATAAAGGCTGGGAGGGGGCAACGAGGAGGATATTCACAACCCTAGTTCCGATGCCATCGCCAAATTTCATTTGCGCACCCCTATAACTTTCGACTCCATGATATTTCCAAGAGCAGACAAGCAGGAGTAGGGTCCTCTACGAGGCCTAAACCTAGGTAAACCTCGTGTCACATGTGTGCTTGTTTGCTAGCCGATCGATGCCTCTAGTGCTCCCTACTTCCTTGAACCTAAGTCCATCAACGATGGGCATTGATGAGTTAACCCCTCATCGGTTACCCTCCCCTACTGTTAAATAGCGTCCGGAGTGGAAGCCGCCCGCATGCTCCGCCACTTACCGCCTAGCCTCTCCATGCTCTGCATGCCTCCGCTGATCTTTCTCTTCCTCTTCTAGCATTTTGCCACCCCACCCGAATCTGGTCGCCGGCGAGCGACTAGAAACCGCATTCCACTTCCCACCGTGACCACGGACGGGATGGCTAGTGAGCGTGATAGCTGGTGTGGTTCCATGGTCACCGAACACTAGATCCGGAAATACCGCCGCTCCAGCGTCCTCCTGCTAGAGGACATGGTCGAGGTGCAGCTCGCCCTGGCGGACAAGGTGGTGCCGAAACCCGAGGACGGCAAGTAGGTTGTCTTCCTCTCACATTTGGCTTGCGGGCTCACCCTCCCTGTTCATCCCTTTGTTATCACCTTCTTTGCCTTCTGTGACCTCTGACTGCACCATCTTGGTGCCAACGCAATTGGTGTCCTCGTGCACTTCGTCGCCTTCTACGAATCCTACCTCGGGATCCAGCAGGATCTCAGGCTCTTTTGCTAGCGGTTCAACATCCGAGCGCAAACAAAGTGGCCTACAGGACCGCTGCTGACATTTGGTGGCGCTTCTATCTACCCTCGGCCATAGATGGCTATCCCAAGTTTCTCCTCCATGACACGGTAAAGCTCTGGCAGCGGTCATACTTCTATACCAAGAACCTGACCGCCGAGGACTAGATCAACCTCCCGGCCTTCTCCGATGTCCAGTCTAGCCAGAAGGACTGGAATCTTAAGATCTTCGGGTCTAAGGAAGAGAGTGACTCGATGCTGGTCCGGGTAATGGACCTCGTCACAGCCATCTTGCCCGGCTTGGACGTGACCCTCAGCTGGATGTCCCGGCTAATGATGCCACTCCAGTAACACACACACAATATGTGCTTCTACTCTAGCTAGCTAGACCCCACCCAGCTCTCCCGGCACGACCCCTGGCTCGCCAATCTCTAGGAATGGATGTGTACCATTTGCAAGTAGAAGATCAAGGATGGCTAGTCCTTCAGGGTGGTGCCCTACTATCGTGTGAACCATGCCCCCGGGTAGGTCTCTTTGACTTGATTCCTTTCTAACTTGGTTGACCTTGCTTATCTCCCGTCTTACTTTCATGATCTGGTACAGATGTTCCCCTGCATCCTCTGGGAGGAGGGTGAGAGCGTGAAGGCGACCACTTGACCCCAACCTGCCCGAGCCAAGTTGATGAGCCGGCGAGGAGTACGTGAGGGAGGCACACTCCCCATCCGGGCGGATGACCTGCACTCGCATGCTGGCGACGAAGAGGAGGGCTCGGTCCCTCCGGCTCCTGAAGCAGACAAACGGTGATCAATGGACGTCGGTTCCAACTGGTCATCCGTGGCGGCCGAGCTATTCACGAAGAGGGGTAGAACTGGCACCCACGACCAACCATGGGCGGTCAGAAGAGGGGTGGTGCTAACATCGTCCATGGGTAACCACATTCGCATCATTCTGGTTTCCATTCTCTTGCTTCTTCGCTTCTTATTCAAAGTCTCTCCTCTTCATTCTTTAGCACTCCTATCGCTTTTAGGGCACAGACCCCGGTTCGCATAGTGATGGTATCGCCACCTCCTTCCTTGCTAGTCCCCTAAGGGTTAGAAGCCACTGCCCCTCCTTCTCCTCCACGAGCCGACCCTGTCCAGTAGGAACCAGAACCGACTTACGGAGCCGGTCGGGCGACTGGTGCCCTCTGGAACCCACTGTTGTCTTGGAGGGAGCCACGCAAGGTATCGGCACCCCTCTGGGAGCTACGGCCTCTAGCTCAAGCAGCAGAAGTTTGGTCGTAGGGAAAGAACTTGTCTTCATGGATGATGATAATTCCGATGAGGAGACAACTACTGGCTGGAGTTTGGCACATCGTGAAGCTTATGCCACCCTAGCTAACGAATCATATTCTCTTCATTCTTTGTCACTGGTGGGGCTTTGATATCTCGGGGCCAACCTGGAGCTAGGCTTGAAGGAGCTGAAGGTGCTCTAGGTCCGACTGGTCGATCCGTTCAAGGAGCTTGAGCGGAAGTTGATGGTTACCAATGGCACATCGTGGGGTAGGTCCTGGGTTGCCCCTCACCCCTTCCTTTGCTCTCTTCTTGGTCCATTTTCTCTGGTTTTTCCTGCCGGATGGTCTTGCAGATCTGATGGTCACCTCCCAGCGGGAGATCGACCGGCTGACCAAAGCCAACCACCGGGTGACTCAGTCAAACTCCACCCTCCGCCTCCAGAACAAGGAGTTTCATTCCAAGGTTATGCCATGAGAGGGTGCAATGAAGTAGCACGACAAGGTTCTCTCTAGCCAGGTCGAGGCCTATAATCTTCACGACAAGGAATGCCAGGACCAAAAGGCGGAGGTCAACTGTAACACCCTCGGGATCAGGGTTAAACAAATCCAGACCTTAGCCTGACATAAGCTTAACCTAGACCTTGAGGATATCCAGTGAGAAATTGGTAACACAACAGTAACCCTGCGACTCAAAAATTATAACAGCAAGCTCATAACCAAGCGAAGAACCAAAATATTACAAGCAGAGGTCACTGACCACAAATATCAAACAACAGAAGGCAAATTATGCTATTAAGTATAGCAAACTTAACAAATGGCCTAGGAGGCCTGAAGCATAACGATGACGTCCCAGCCCATAGATTCTAGGCTGCCGGCTGGGAACCCCAAGCTACTCGTCGGTGTTGATGTAGTACCAAACTTGTCTTCAGGGAACACTTAGTCTGCTACAATAGTATCAGCAAAGCAAGGGTGAGTACAGGGTGTACTCCACAATACTAATGGCTGGTGGGGTTATTTTGCATAAAGCCATCTTTGTTTATAAAACAAGAGGGAAAAGAAGCTCGTCTAATCAGAATATTTCAAAAGGGGATAAGAGAGTGACATCTCCGAACAATTGATCATCATCTTGATATCCACCAAAGTAATCCTCATCTCACAACTAGGATCACCCCCTCGTACCCATGAGGACGCATCCTTAACAAACACTAGTTGCTAAGTTTTACCATTATGTTAATGTTCTCTATGATCTCACGTTCATTCCCAAGTCGTCCTTAACCGTGGACACAAATTTTCGAAAAGATTTAACCCTGCAGGGGTGTACAACTTTACCCACACGTACCAACCGACTCTTAATGCCAAGCTATTAGCCCTCTTCCTTGGAAGACCGGCAGAGGGTGGTTGGACATGACCTTTACCTTGCTTTCGCTGAGACCATGAGTCACGCCCTAAGGATGGTTCCGCCATTACGGGTCAAATCCCGAAGACGGTCCCTAGAGATGTGGGCGAGGTTGCTTTACCACGGGCGCCATCTACCCTAAGCAACCCTGGCCATGCTTACATACCTGTATGAATGCACCTGCTTCACCTCCTCTTTAAAAAACATTTTCTATGAATATGTCGAATGGAACGGCCGAACTATGTGACTCATGGAATCTACTAGGCAAGTTAGTTACTCGTGAGGTTTTCTAGGCCCCGTGTGGCTGTAGGCTCGTCTTGGTTCCGAGGGCAAGAACTCGGGTCCTAATGGTGGCAAGCATGGGACTACAAAAACCACATATCACTGTGGCCTCCCATACAAGCCTTAGCATGTTTAACCTTTACCACAGATCTCACCTCATCAGTATACCTCGTTCTCGTGTCATACTAGATTCTCTACATTTGGTACATCTTCTGCATGAACCAGCACTGACAACTAAGCATGGCTAAGCTAGACACAGATAAAAACTCTAGCAGTGCACACAAGCCAAACCTAGTTATGCTAGGAGAAGTGGATCAAGTAATATAAGCTCAAAGGGAGTAATGCAACAAATAGGATACTCTATCTATGGATAAAAGACCACAGTAGAATCGTATGCATCATGGCAAGAATGAAATACTTTCAAAACCATAGGATTCTTTTATGTGTGTGGCTATGCTTGCCTTGTTTGTTGATACCCAGAAAGCAGATCTTCGGATATATTGTACTTGACTTGATTAAAGTTGGTCAAGTATTGTTCGTCTATCTTTGATGGTGTTGATCTCGGTCTTCGATCTCGGAGTCGGTATCGTATTCTACCGGAAAGAACCAAACACCAGAAAGAAAGGGGAAACAACAATCAACACATGGCATTGATGCAATTCTCAAGCAAGGATGATGATATTATGAGTTAATTAGCACTTGAATTAAACCCTAGGGCATTCTCGACCATTTTAAATAGGGTCCGAAGGGTACAAACTCTAGAACAGGGGACCCCGGAACACCTGTGAGGGGTTGATTTAGTTCTCTAACTAAAATTTCCATTTATGTTGGTTAAAAATGCATGATATTTATGCTAAAGTGTAGATCTTGTTTTTCTGAACATTTTGATATATTATACACATTTTTCTGAGTTATAAATAATTACTTATTGAATTTATAAGATTTAAAAAATTTCTGGAATTAATTAAACCAATTTAAAAAGGTTTATTGCGTCAGCACAGGTAGAGGCTGACGTCACCGTGGGTCAGGGATTTTGTCACTGGGGCTATGTCTAGCCCCAGAGACTGACTGCTGGGGCCAGGGACAGGTCAACACACGCTGGCGGTCGGCGGGTCCACTGCTACGCCAGCAGTATGTCACGGTGACGTCACCACCGTCCACATCGGACGGTGGTCGCCGACGACGGCACAGACCACGCCAGCAGGCGCCGATGGTTGCGTTCAACGCGCCTTGCGATGGGGAACCTAGATATGGTGGCACATCGTCAAAATGGTCACCGGAGCTTGACCGGCGGCGGGCTACTGCGGCGGCAGACGGTGGTGAATGGTGCGGGCACGCTACGAGGCGAGAGGAAGAGGGTGGATGGGTCTAGGAGGACTAGAGGCTCACCACGAAGACGATGGATGGGTCGACGAGGCCAGAGGAGCTAGGAAGCAGCGGCAATGGCGACGGCCGGATTCGGAGAAGATGGTGATCGTGGCGTCGATTTCCAGCGTGCGCAGTCGATTCCTTTGGCGAGGAGGCTCAGCTCGACGAGGCACATCTTCCAGGCAGCACGGCGAGGCTCGGGGTGGCCTGCAATGGCTACGATGGACGACGGCAGAGGCGGCTAGGGTTTTGAGCAGAGGGGAAAATGCAAGAGGGAGGTCGTTGGGAGGGGAAAAGAGGATAGGGATGATGCTGAGGCGTCCAAGGCGGGTCTTATCCTCTCCCGGGCTCGACGGACAGCGGGATGCTGGCGGCAGGGATCGACAGTGCTGACATCGCCAGGCAGCTGCTTGCGGGAGGAGGAAGACGACAGGGACGATGCCGAAGCGGTACTGGGCCGCAGTGGGCTGGTTGTTGTGCTGCTAGCTGCTGTAGGCGGGAGGCAGGGAGGGAGAGGAAGAGATGGGCCGGCTGGGCTGCTCGGTCTGAGTAGCTAGGTTCTCTTTTTTTAACAAAAACTCTTTTCTTTTCTGGAAATATTGTTTCTCTTTTGTATTTGAGTTTAAAATCTGTTTTGGCTCATTTAAAAATACTAGAGATTTACAATTATATAAAATACTCCACGGACCCCTTTGGTCAATTTGGTCTCCATGAGTTTTGATGGTTTTCAAAATATTCAAACCCATTTGATTTGTTTTCAAGAGGGAGAGGGAAATTAGGGCTTAGGTTTTTGCATTTAGTTCTTCTTTGCATGCATTTTAAAGAGATGATGCTCATGAATGCACAAACATCGCTAATTAAAGATTAGCTAAAACTAGGGTGTTACAGCTCTATCCCCCTTACGAGAATCTCGACCCAAGATTCCAAAGGTAGGAAGAGAGAGAAGGAAACATGCTCACTTATAGGGATAAGAGGGAAACACACTAACAACACACGGAGTATCTCATGGTCAACTCATGAACGAGTCTTCAAAAACAACTCTGAGATGACGACATGAAACACATCAAGGTAACAGAGGAAAACAAAAGGAGATAGGCTTCAAGTTGATAGATAACTAGTCTTCATAAGGATTGAGACCATGGAGTTTCAGAAGAGTTTTAAACTTCTGAAAGGGAAAGCTTACAACAGGAAGAACATGACCACAGACTTCAAGATATGAAACTCTACTATGTGGCTTAAGTAGAGCTTCTAGGGATACAAAGATACGGATAACCAAGTTGTTGAACTACTTTTGATACAAAAGGATCACTCTTCGTTCAACATAAGGTCAAGACATAAAGGTTTTTTTGTGGCGAGGACTCGTAAGAGTCACAGGGAACATGTAACAAGAGAAATTGTTGATTACCATAATCATAGTCACTCTTCAAACATGTTTAAGAAAATGAAGGAAATTCTTTATTCATCCAGGACTACCAAAATCTTTGCCAAAGATCATGGTATTACTTTACACCACCAGATGATTAGGCAAGAATATTCCTCATGACACGAGGAAAAAGAAACTTCATTCTCACACTTCAATTATTGGCACAATAAAACGCTTGCCAACATAAAAGGGTCTGGAGGATTGACCGAGAGACATTTAGCAACTCTACTTTAAATGTTCTCCTTGATGTTTGAGAAAGCAGCCATCAAGTAAAGGTCAGACTTCGGAGACAAAGGAAACCATAAGAGAAACTCCTATATTAAATTATAGAAGAAGCCTTATTAAAAGTGGTTGTTATTTGCTGACTCAAGATAATATGACAACAGGCCTTCCGGCTAGTTGTGGGAACCATTACATCAATTATGTCTGACTTACATAGAAACCTATGTCAAAACCTTGAGGAACACCAACCATCATATCTGCTTGAGATTCAGATTTGGTTAAGTGGAATGATACTTCAGGCTCAGCATGTTCGAATAGAAAACTTGCAACTTTTACCACAAAGATAAATTCACTAGATTCTCAAGACATGGACTTCAGTGTAAAGCTCCAATAGACTGAGCTAGGTTGCTATACCAAGGTATTAACAACTTGTCAAAGGGCAATTGCTCCTACATCGAGTACTTACAATGAAATACACTGTGTCCGTAGAGAGAACAAAAATAACTCTACTCGAATCCACGACGACATCTTTCAACATTTGTACATGAATTAGAGAAGGTTACTTCTAACATCAAGAACACATACTTCGAGATAACACGAAGGAGGTTCTTGAAAAGTTTTCCAACATTAATGCCAAATGGTCCGTATGAATCTAGTCTAGGTTGGAGAAGACAAGGATGTTATCAATGGGCTCAACAACAAACTTATCGAGATACTCCAAGAAGATGGTTGATACATTGCAAATGTATCTATAATTTTTGATGTTCCATGCTTAGTTTTATCCACTTTCTTGTGTTTTGTTCCAACTTTGGAGTACTTTTATTATGATTTCTTGGACTAACCTATTAACAAGAGCCACAGTGCCAGCTGCCTGTTTTCTGTTATTTTTTGGTTCCAGGAAAGTTAGAAAATGAATATTCTCGGAATTGGACATGACAAAAGCCAAAGTGCCTATTTTTTCGGAAGGGATCAAGTGCCAGAATACGAGATGGATATGGGCCAGGGGCCGGCCACACCACCTGGCCACGCGGCCAGGCTTGGCCCGTGCCAGGGGGTGGTCTGGCCGACCCAGCAGCCCCTCGGCCTCTCCTTCCGCCTATAAGTTGCCCTCAGGACGAAAACCCTAGGTACCCGATCAAAAATCCACGAAAGAGTCTGTAGCCGCCGTCATCTTTGTCCCTAGATCGGGGGGGGGGGGGTCTGAAGCTCTTCCCGGCACCCTGTCGGAGAGGGGAATTCACCCTGGAGGCCTTCTTCATCACCATGCAAGCCTCCGGTGTGATGCGTGATTAGTTCATCCTTGGACTACGGATCCATGTAGTAGCTAGATGGCTGGTTTCTCCTCCTTTGTGCTTTCGTGTTTATCTTGTGAGCTCCCTTCATGATCAAGATCATCTATTTGTAATTCATACATGTTGTGTTTGCAGGGATCTGATGGATATTGAGATTCTATTTCAGATTGATTATTGATTCTATCATGTCGTTGTTATTTGAGATCTTGCATGCTTTCCGTTGTTAGTAGCTATCTTGGCCAAGTAGATGCTAGCAAGTCCAAGAGTTAGTATTTATGCTCGATAGTGGGTTCATGCCTCTGGTAATCTGGGGAAGTGACAGAAATCTCTAAGGTACTAGATGTGCTGTTGCTACTAGGGAGAAAACAACGATCCTTTGTTCATAGAACAATTGTATTGTTTACTTTACACGCAGTTCGTAAAGCAATATCTGTTGCTTGCAACTTAATACTGGAGGGGGTTCGGATGATAACCTGAAGGTGGATTATTAGTCATAGATGCAGTTGGATGGCGGTCTATGTATTATGTTGTAATTCCCAATCAAGTCTCAAAGGAGTCAAGATGATTAGTATATGCATGTATTGCTTTCTCGGTGTTTGTCAATTACCCCGCTGTAATTCGTTCACCCAGCATGTTATCTATCTAAGGAGAGCCACCTCTAGTGAACTATGGATCCCGGTCCTTTTACTTTACATACAATCTACAACTACTTACTGCTTTGTGTTTACTTTCTGCAAAGTTTTACTTCTTTCCATTCGATACGTTTAATCCTTTGTTTTCTGAAAAACACAGTGAGATTTACAACCTCATCGCAAGTTGGGGACAAAGTTCTGTGGTTGTGTTGTGCAGGTCTCCACGTTGCTAGTAGCACCGGTAGTGCGCCCTGCCAAAGCTCAGCTAGTAACACCTTTGAGGTGTTTCCTTGCTCCTACTGGTTCGATTAAACCTTGGTTTCATAACTAAGGGAAACTTGCTGCTGTGCTCATCATACCTTCCTCTTGGGGTTCCCAACGAGCTCTACATCAACACCGCCATCAAGCATTTTTCTGGGCGCCGTGCATTGAGCCATCAAGCATTTTTCTGGCGCCATTGCCGGGGAGTCAAGGACATCTTCACAAGGGGAGTCCCTCATAACCAATCTCTTTACTTTGTTGTTTTTGTTTTGCTTTGTTTGCTTGTTTTGTTCTTCAAAAACACAAAAAAATTAGTTTTACTTGTTTGCGTTCTTTATCAAAAACACACAAAAAATTAAGTCTCCTTTAGTTGTCACTTATCCCTTAGCTCACCATGTTGATGCCCAAATTCACCCTGAAAGACCTTCCAATTGGTAGTGGTTCTATAATTGGGAAAGATAACATTGAAGAATTCTTTAATCATGTTAGCAAACATGAAGATGTTGAGGATAGATCCCTTGTAGAACTTGCTCCAAATTATGAGATTGCTGCAGCTTCTTTAATTCACATGTTAGAAGCTAGGTTTGTTAACCTCAACCCCTTAATGCAAGTACTGTTTCTTAAGCTTAAAGAAATTGAGGATCCTGAAAAGAGGGATTTTATTCTAGAAACTTTGTTTAAGGAGTTCTATGATGTTGCCAAGGAAGCTAGAAAAGTTTTTGAACGTTTCAATATGCTAGGATCATGTGTAGATGTTGTTGGTATGCGAGAAAAGATGAACAAAACCGAACCTAATGGGGATAACATACCAATACCCTTAAAACTAGTAGCAATACATGATGCCATAGAAAAGAATCTTGATTGGATTGTTTCTGCAAACCCTTTTGATGAGAATAGTGAACCTAAGAGCATTAAGAGAGGATCCTCTAGAACCTATTTGGATGATATACCTTGCCTTGTTGAAAATATTTCTGGTATTGGTCTTAATGCTTCTTCATTTGAGAACACTTGATTCTTTCTTTGGTTCTTATGCCTAACTTAAAGGCGTTAAAGAAAAGTACTTGTTGGGAGATGACCCAAGAGTTTTAGAAGAGTCTTCGAAGTTATTACCTCTGTAATAACCTCTCCTTATATTTTTATTTGATTTTTGTGCCAGGAGTAACCTCTAATGAGAGTGAAGTAATGATTGGGAAAGTTGCTGTCCCGAAACAGATTTCTGTGCTTCACCGTAAAAATTCCTGAGAGATCTCTGTACGTCGGATTGAGCTGTAATTTTTTTTGCTTCTGCCCCAGGTTGTTATTTAACTTTCGTTACTCCAACACCTTTTGATTTGAGCAACAGAAGGTCTTCTAAAAAATTCGTCTTTACCTTCTGGTCTGTTTTGACAGATTTCTGCCATTTTCTGCATTTGCTTCTTGTTGGTTCCTTCTTGAGTTCCTTTGGGGAATTGAGCTTTTTTAGGGAAGTACTACAGTAGCTAGTGTTCTAATGGAAGTTTATTTGGTGTTAGAACTGAACCTTGAGACTTATTTATCTTGAGTGCACTAATGTTGCTAATGAGATTATGTGAAGTTTTGTATGAAGGAAAAATTTCAGGTGTATGGAAGGAATGAGTAATGAGATGAAGGATGGACCAAAGCTCAAGCTTGGGGATGCCACGCATGTCACCCTAAGAAACATCCAAGAAGTACAAGATTCAAAGCTTGGGGATGCCCAAGGCATCCCCCTTCTTCATCAATAAAAATCGAGGTTTCTTCCAAACGCTTTATTTTTATTGTTTCATGCACAGTTGTGTTTTTCTTAGAGTGTCTTCTTTTTCATTTTTGTTTTGGTTTTTAGTTTGCTTGGTTTGCTTAGTTTTCTTAATAAATTTGTTGGACCCCCTCTTTCACACATTGGTTTGCAAATAGTTTGGTTTGGTTTTGGAAAAGAGTAGGAAAGTTCATGCTTATGTGGTAAAAAGAGCTTGTTTTTGACTGTGGCCTATGCTTTGTCATGCCATGCTTGATATCGTTTTGGCTTTATGCTTAGTATTCTTTTCTGTAGCATGACTTGTTATAAACAATTGAGATTGCTTAATGTGCCCTTGGATGAATCATGCGTTGTTTTAGCATATTAAAGCATAGTATAGTGGTATTCTCCTTTGATGCTTTATTTGGGTTGACTTGGCGCATGCTCACACCATGTTATGACTATCTCAAGTCACCATAGCCTTTATGATCCTTTAGTTTTCAACTTGTAGTATCACTTTATGCTTTGATCAATGATGTTTTGTTGCTTTGCATGATTATGGTCATTATTGCTCTCTTAGTTTGTCGCTCCCAGTCTTTTGCTAGCCTCCACAACCAAGTATGAGTACTCATGCATCCAAATCCCTAAACCAAGTTTTTCCAAAGAGTCCACCATACCTACCTACTAGCTTATGCTATTCCAAGTACATTCATAGTTTTGTTTACCTTCCACTTGTTATGCGAAAACTAGTGATTAAAGCTCTCACGAACTTGATGGCACACTTTACTTTTTTGCCCCAAATAAACTTGAACCATTGGGTCCTTCTTTGTTGCGTATATGCTTGCGCTTTATAAGTTGAAATTAGCAGAACCATGTTTCATGGGGAACGCTTTCAACATTGCACTTATACTTTGTACCCCGTTGATATCATGTTCTTTTGCTTACAGATCCCGACGGTGTGAAATAAAAGTGGAACTTGTAAGATCATGGAGTTTGTATGTGTGTTAGAGAAACGCCTGGGCCGCTAGCCTAAGCCATGCCTAATGATGGTGGAAACTTGCAGCATCACCATAATGAGCACTCTATGAAGCATCCTCAATAAAAACCTATGCACATAGTAAATAAAAAGATCGCTGAGATTGCTCATTGTTTGCTTGCCTTGTCATATTGATTATGGGATAGCTCCTGTATCATGTGCAAGGGGTACCCTGTTGGCGGTTCTCTATGATACATATATACTTACAATGACAAGATCTTACTCGTGACTAAAGTTGAGTAGCATGAGGATCGGTCTTCGTAAGTAAGGGGCATGAGATTTCGGTTTATAACTTGGCAAGCATATCCTCTTAGTTGTATCACTTTAACCTTAATCACCTTCAAGATGCTTATGATAGGGGCAATGAGAGCTGAAAGCTACAAGTACCATAATTTTTGGAAGATCTTTATGAGACTTGAATCCCTACTTCCTTTTTACAAAAGGCCTTTCTTCCACCATTATATTGAGTCTCCACCTTCTATCTTTATGCAATACTTTGAGAGCATAGTGGCCATTCTTAGTTCTATGTGCATTGTCCCAAGACTAGTTGATTTATGCATAACTTGTTATTGCTTGTTTTAAACTATTGTATCTAGTCACTCTTATGAACTTTGAAGGTGTCCTATGCATTTATATTTTCTACTCTATTGAGGGACAAGCTGAATACTTTTATGCTATGTTTTCTTTATGTGAAACAAACAAACGTCTTGCAAATCATGTTATTCATGAATCTTTTGTTTGTACCTTTTCATGTTGCATCATAGTCTCTTTGCTTATTGCTAGAACTTTGTCTTTCATGTTATGATTGAAGTACTATGATCCCAGCTTTGAATGTTTTGCAAATATTTTGATCAAGTCTTTGATGGTGCATGTCACCTCAAAAAAACTTTCTTTTTATCACTTACCTACTCGAGGAAGAGCAGGAGTTAAGCTTGGGGATGTTGATACATTGCAAATGTATCTATAATTTTTTATGTTCCATGCTTAGTTTTATCCACTTTCTTGTGTTTTGTTTCAACTTTGGAGTACTTTTATTATGATTTCTTGGACTAACCTATTAACAAGAGCCACAGTGCCAGCTGCCTGTTTTCTGCTATTTTTTGGTTCAAGGGAAGTCAGAAAATGAATATTCTCGGAATTGGACGAGACAAAAGCCAAAGTTCCTATTTTTCCGGAAGGGATCAAGTGCCAGAATACGAGACGGAGAGGAGGCAGGGGCCGGCCACACTACCTGGCCGCGTGGCCAGGCTTGGCCCGTGCCAGGGGGGGGTCTGGATGACCCCAACACCCACTCGGCCTCTCCTTCCGCCTATAACTTGCCCTCAGGACGAAAACCCTACGTACCCGATCAAAAATCCACGAAAGAGCCTTTAGCAGCCGTCGTCTCTGTCCCTAGATCAGGGGGGATCTGAAGCTCTTCCCGGCACCCTGCCGGAGAGGGGAATTCACCCTGGAGGCCTTCTTCATCACCATGCAAGCCTCCGGTGTGATGCGTGAGTAGTTCATCCTTGGACTACGGATCCATGTAGTAGCTAGATGGCTGGTTTCTCCTCCTTTGTGCTTTCATGTTTAGATCTTGTGATCTCCGTTCATGATCAAGATCATCTATTTGTAATTCATACATGTTGTGTTTGCGGGGATCCGATGGATATTGAGATGCTATTTCAGATTGATTATTGTTTCTATCATGTCTTTGTTATTTGAGATCTTGCATGCTTTCTGTTGTTAGTAGCTATCTTGGCCAAGTAGATGCTAGCAACTCCAAGAGTTAGTATTTATGCTCAATAGTGGGTTCATGCCTCTGGTAATCTGGGGAAGTGACAGAAATCTCTAAGGTACTAGATGTGCTGTTGCTACTAGGGAGAAAACAACGATCCTTTGTTCATAGAACAATTGTATTGTTTACTTTACACGCAGTTCGTAAAGCAATATCTATTGCTTGCAACTTAATACTGGAGGGAGTTCGGATGATAACCTGAAGGTGGATTATTAGTCATAGATGCAGTTGGATGGTGGTCTATGTATTATGTTGTAATTCCCAATCAAGTCTCAAAGGAGTCAAGATGATTAGTATATGCATGTATTGCTTTCTCGGTGTTTGTAAATTACTCCGCTGTAATTCGTTCACCCAGCATGTTATCTATCTAAGGGGAGCCACCTCTAGTGAACTATGGATCCCGGTCCTTTTACTTTACATACAATCTACAACTGCTTACTGCTTTGTGTTTACTTTCTGCAAACTTTTACTTCTTTCCATTCGATACGTTTAATCCTTTGTTTTCCGCAAAACACGGTGAGATTGACAACCTCATCGCAAGTTGGGGACAAAGTTCTATGGTTGTGTTGTGCAGGTCTCCACGTTGCTACTAGCACCGGTAGTGCGCCCTGCCAAAGCTCAGCTAGTAACACCTTTGAGGTGTTTCCTTGCTCCTACTGGTTCGATTAAACCTTGGTTTCATAACTGAGGGAAACTTGCTGCTGTGCTCATCATACCTTCCTCTTGGGGTTCCCAATGAGCTCTACATCAACACCGCCATCAAGCATTTTTCTGGGCGCCGTGCATTGAGCCATCAATGGTCTCATATGTTGTATGAATGAGGCAGAAGTATTGGTCAGACCAAAGAATATGAAGATGTCCTTGGAACATCACGAGTAGCAACATCATCAAGATAGTCCTTGGAACTGAGTTTGATTTGATAATAACCCAAATCAAATCAAATGCAGGGGAAGATAACATATCCATGAAGGAAACATTATCTTTCTTCAGCACGAACAAAACTACACATCCCTTTATGAAGAAACTAAGTTGGATAGAACTTTTGTCTTACAACTCTCCAAGTTGTTGTTTAAGCTCAACCAACTAATTCATGGGTATCCAGTACGGATCCTTGGAGAAAGGAGCAGTCCAAAGAACTTGCTTGCTCAAGAACTTGATAAACATAGTCATGTGGCAACATGGCAATACTTCTAGAAGACGTCTAGAATATAACGAACCACCGATATGTCACTTAGTTCGAGAGGAGACTTACTTGGTAAGGCAAGATGACATAGTCTCAGAGCTTGGGCACAAGCCTAACTCTTTGACCGAAGAGAATGTACTAGAATAACGGACTTGGTAGCATAATCATCCTTTTCTTAGTGATAGTATTAACCATCACGCTAAGAATGACATAAACGTCCTTGCAGTTTGAAGCAATAAAAGCTGCTTGGAATCTCAGATGACCACATTATTACGCACACGCATCATTCACGAGCTGGAAATCTCAGGGAAAGGGTGGGTGATAATATGTAAGAGAATCACTTCATTAAGAGGGTCGTGAAACTCAGCATGACCTCTTAGTGTAAAAGGGTGTGATACTCTAAGGTAGAATAGATAGAAGCTAATCAATGCCTCTTTATCTGCGGATTACAACACTTTGACCTGGTCCTAGGTATGACAAGGTACTGGAGTTTGTTTCTCTTGACATCCCGAAATGGTTTGTCATGATGGACCACAAGAGTATCTTACATCAGAATACGCCAATGCATAATACCACTTGGCTACCAACTGATAGACAAAGGTCGGAAACAACAAGGGGGAAAATAACATACTCAAGATGGAATCTCGAGATGTGGATGCATAGATTATCATTCTTCCAAAACCCATGCAAAGAAGGTAAGGTGTGGCAGAGTCATGGGTATAGATGCGAGGCTCACGAGGAGTACTCTTATCGTGATCTATTTGGTTCCATTAAAGAACATCTTCCATAGCTAGTGGTAGGGGAAATCCTTAATTGTCGAGATTTAATCGCGACAATATCCACAAGCTTGAATACTAGAAATATACTTCTAGCCATCCTGAGGTGGTGTGTGAACATTATGACAGGGTCAACAAAATGGACCTTGGGTTAAAGATCAGCTTCATGTACAAGATTCACAGCACCCGAATCGAGCACAATCCGGGATCTTCGGTTCAAGTCCAAGGGTTAAAACCTGAGAAAGAAGTAACTACTACTTGAGTCACACATAGTACACTTCAAGGTAGCAACCACGAGGTAGCTTCCAAGAGAAGAAACGACTTCTGAAGCACCCAAACAAATAGAAAGGAGGCATACGAGGCAAAAGGAAACTTCGAAGCCTAGAACAGAACACTATGGAACTTACAATATAATAGTGTAGGTCCATAAGCTAGAGAGATCATGATGGAAAGGGATCTCTTGATTGAATCAGAGCAAGGGGAAACAAGGAATTCAATACACACGTAACTCTAGAGAACTCAACACTAGGTCAACTGGCTGAGCAATGACATGCCAAGAAGGCACCTAAGTTTTGAAGGACTAGAAGAGATATCAAAACTTTTCAAAGTCAACACAAGGTAAGATGACCCAGAGTTAGAGCGGAACTGGATAAGGAGAAAAAGAAGCATACTAGAGTTTTCACAAATACTTTTCATCTTTGAAATAGTTTTCACAAGCACTAGATTCAACATCGACCAATAGCAAGGTTTTCCTACGGTCGGTACTGCTCTGATACCAAGAACTGTAACACCCCCGGGATCAGGGTTAAAAAAATACAGACCTTCGCCTAACATAAGCTTAACCTAGACCTCGAGGATATCCAGTGAGAAATCGGTAACACAACAGTAACCCTGCGACTCAAAAATTATAACAGCAAGCTCATAACTGAGCGAAGAACCAAAATATTACAAGTAGAGTTCACTGACCACAAATATCAAACAACGGAAGGAAAATTATGCTATTAAGTATAGCAAACTTAACAAATGGCCTAAGAGGCCTGAAGCATAACAATGATGTCCTAGCTCGTAGATTCCAGGCTGCTGGCCGGGAACCCCAAGCTACTCGTCGGTGTCGATGTAGTACCAAACTTGTCTTCAGGGAACACTTAGTCTGCTACAATAGTATCAGCAAAGCAAGGGTGAGTACAGGGTGTACTCCACAAGACTTATGGCTGGTGGGGTTATTTTGCATCAATCCATCTTTGTTTATAAAACAAGAGGGAAAAGAAGCTCGTCTAATCAGAATATTTTAAAAGGGGATAAGAGAGCGACATCTCCGAAGAATTGATCATCATCTTGATATCCACCAAAGTAATCCGCATCTCACAACTAGGATCACCCCTCATACCCATGAGGAAGCATCCTTAACAAACACTAGTTGCCAAGTTTTACGATTAGGTTAATGTTCTCTATGATCTCACGTTCATTCCCAAGTCGTCCATAACCGTGGACACGACTTTTTGAAAAGATTTAACCCTGCAGGGGTGTACAACTTTACCTGCACGTACCAACCGACTCTTAATGCCAAGCTATTAGCCCTCTTCCTTGGAAAGCTAGCAGAGGGTGGTTGGACACGACCTTTACCTTGCTTTCGCCGAGACCATGAGTCACGTCCTAAGGATGGTTCCGCCATAATGGGTAAAATCCCGAAGTCTGTCCCTAGAGATGTGGGCGAGGTTGTTTTACCAGGGGCGCCATCTACCCCAAGCAACCCCAGCCACGCTTACATACCTATATGAATGCACCTCCTTCACCTCCTCTTTCAAAAACATTTTATATGCATATGTCGAATGGAACGCCCGAACTATATGACTCATGGAATCTACTAGGCAAGTAAGTTACTCGTGAGGTTTTCTAAGCCCCGTGTGGCTGTACGCTCATCTTGGTTCCGAGGGCAAGAACTCGGGTCCTAATGGTGGCGAGCATGGGACTACAAAAACCACATACCACCATGGTCCCCCATACAAGCCTTAGCATGTTTAACCTTTACCACTGGTCTCACCTCATCAGTATACCTCGTTCTCCTGTCATAGTAGATTCTCTGCATTTGGTACATCTTCTAGATGAACCAGCACTGACAACTAAGCATGGCTAAGCCAGACACAGATAAAAACTCTAGCAGTGCACACAAGCCAAACCTAGTTATGCTAGGAGCAGTGGATCAGGTAATATAAGCTCAAAGGGAGTAATGCAACAGATAGGATACTCTATCTATCGATAAAAGACTACAGTAGAATCGTATGCATCATGTCAAGAATGAAATACTTCTGAAACCATAGGAGTCTTTTATGTGTGGGCTATGCTTGCCTTGTTTCTTGATACCCAGAAAGCAGATCATTAGATATCTTATACTTGACTTGATTACAGTTGGTCAAGTATTGTTCATCGATCTTCAATGGTGTTGATCTCGGTCTTTGATCTTGGAGTCAGTATCGTATTCTACCGGAAAGAACCGAACACTCGAAAGAAAGGGGAAACAACAATAAACACATGGCATCGATGCAATGCTCAAGCAAGGATGATGATATTACGAGTTAATTAGCACTTGAATTAAACCCTAGGGAATTCTCGACCATTTTAAACAGGGTCCAAAGAGTACAAACCCTAGAACAGGGGAACCCGGAACACCTCTGAGGGGTTGATTTAGTTCTCTAATTAAACTTGTCATTTAAGTTCTTTAACAATGCATGATATTGATGCAAATGTATAGATCTTGTTTTTCTGAACATTTTGATATATTATACACATTTTTCTGAGTTATAAATAATTACTTATTGAATTTATAAGATTTAAACAATTTCTGGAACTAATTAAACCAATTTAAAAAGGTTTATTGCGTCAGCACAGGTAGAGGCTGACATCACCATGGGTCAGAGATTTTCTCACTGGGGCTGTGTCTAGCCCCAGAGACTGACTGCTGGGGCCAGGGACAGGTCAACAGACACGCTGGCAATCGGCGGGTCCACTGCCATGCCAGCAGTATGTCACGGTGATGTCACCAACGTGTCCACGTCGAACGGTGGTCGCCGGCAATGGCACGGACCACACTAGTAGGCACTGATGGTTGCGTTTGATGCGCCTCGCGATGGGGAACCTAGATATGGTGGCGCCGCCTCAAGATGGTCACCGGAGCTTGACCGGCAGCGTGCTAGTGCGGTGACATACGGTGGTAAATGGTGTGGGCACGCTACGAGGCGAGAGGAAGAGGGTGGAGGGGTCCAGGAGGACCAGCGGCTCACCACAAAGACGATGGATGGGTCGACGAGGCCGGAGGAGCTCGGAAGCAGCCGCAATGGCGATGGCTAGAGTCGGAGCAGATGGTGACCATGGCATCGATTTCTAGCGTGCGAGGTTGATTCCTTTGGCGAGGAGGCTCAGCTCGACGAGGCGCATCTTCGAGGTAGCACGGCGAGGCTCGAGGTGGCCTGCAACGACAGGGATGGACGACAGCAGAGGCGGCTAGGGTTTCAGGCGGAGGGGAAAACGCAAGAGGGAGGTTGTTGGGAGGGGAAAAGAGGATAGGGATGATGCTGAGGCATTCACGGCGGGTCTTATCCTCTCCTGGGCTCGACGGACGACGGGATGCTAGCGACGGGGATCAACGGCGCCGGCATCACCAGGCAGCTGCTGGGCCGCAGTGGGCTGGCTGCTGGGCTGCTAGATGCTGCACGCAGGAGGCAGGGAGGGAGAGGAAGAGATGGGCCGGCTGGGCTGCTCGGTCTGAGTAGCTAGGTTCTCTTATTTTTTTAACAAAAACTCCTTTCTTTTCCTGAAATATTGTTTCTCTTTTGTATTTGAGTTTCAAATCTGTTTTGGCTCATTTCAAAAAAACTAGAAATTTACAATTATATAAAATACTCAAGGGACCCCTTTAGTCAATTTGGTCTCAATGAGTTCTGATGGTTTTCAAAATATTCAAACCCATTTGAATTGTTTTCGAGAGGGAGAGGGAAATTAGGGCTTATGGTTTTGCACTTAGTTCTTATTTGCATGCATTTTAAAGAGATGATGCTCATGAATGCACAAACAACCCTAATTAAATATTAGCTAAAACTGGGGTGTTATATCAACCGGTTTAATGAGACGGAGAAGCGCCTGTTGAAGGAGCTCGTCAATGTCGGCAGGACTTCCAATGGTATGCCCATCTTAGTTCGCTTTGTTCGGGTTACCCAGCAGGATTCCGATACTAACTTTGTTGATAACTACTATCCGAGGATAGATCTTTTGGCGTTCGACCATCTCTAGGAGGACTGGCCTAGTGAGCAGCCCTATACGTTGGAGCTGGTCACCCAACTGGGAGAGGATGCTGCGGAGCTCCGCAAGGCGACCACCTCCCTTTTCGATTTCCTCTGGCCCAACGATGTTGCTCCGGCTACAATGGCTGGCTTGGCAAAGAAGGTCGTGGAGGCGCCGACTATGGTGGACCGGCTGCGGGACTTGGCGGCGTGTTCTAGGGTTGAGATGGCCCTAGCGCTAATGTTATCTTGGTATAAGGATGCCCACCCGGAGAAGCTTGTGGGTGGTTTCTGAGCCGGCACCGAGCTCTCCACCTTTTGTTATGCTTACCTGTAACTCTACATGGCCATGATCAAGATTGTCGACTACACGGACATCGACGAGGTTTGGACCGAGTCCAAGCCGGACGCGGTTGAGGAGCCGATACCAACAATGCAGGGACCTCCGACGTGCCAACCAGAGGAGCTAAGACCTCACCAGCCGGCGCATGAGGAGGAGAAGAAGACCAGAGCCGCGCTCATGGCAATGGCCCTGCCACTAAGTAAGCTGATCCCCGGGATGTTGGGTGACTTTGTATGGATATTTTAGTTTTCTATGTCCGTCTCCTGAACTCATGAGTATGATGGGAGCTTAGACTCCCTTTATATTTATATTATGCATCTGCTTTTTGCCTTTGATTTTTTTACTTGCTTGTGATTTTTCCACTACCACCCAGTATGTAGCTTCCACTTCATGACTTCTAGTCATCCGGCTGGACACCTTTAGCCAAACATGGTCTCTCTTCCAGTGGGGGCGAGCGAGCGCACCCTCTGGGTGTAGCCCCTCAGTTTTGGAGTAGTTGATGGAGAAAACTACTTTGAAAATTATCTAACTTTTATTTACTTTCTACCTTCTTAACCGGCTAAACTCATTTAGCCGGACGAGACCATCTTCCCAAAACTTGTCTTTCTCTCTTTATTTCTTTCCTCAATATCTTCTAACTGATTGAACTCCTTTAGCCAGACACAGGAGATTGCTTCCACTGGGGGCGCGCGAGTGCACCCAGTGGGTGTAGCCCCTGAGTTTTGGAGTAGTTGATGGAGATAGCTGCTTCGAAACTTATCTATCCTTTGCTACTTCAGTCGGACGAGATTTCTTATATCCCAACACTTGTCTCTTACTTTCCTTCTATATCGCCTTGCAATTTATGCCTGGCTGAACTCCTTCAGCCGGACGTCATCGATTGCTTCCACTGGGGGCACGAGAGCACACCTAGTGGGTGTAGCCCCTGAGTTTTGGTCCGTCAAATACTTTGAAACTTATCTATCTTTCACAGAAAAACTGGCTTCAAGCCTCGCCTCACTATATCCGCATAGACTCCTTCAGCAGGACATGACTCTATGCTTTCAATGAGGACTTGCGAGCGTACCCACTGGGTGTAGCCCCCAAATTTCGGAGTGGTTGCCAGATACAAATACTTCGAAACTCATCTGCCTCTTGTCCTTTGGGGTGACCCAACATACCACTGCATGATGTAGTACACTATAGTCGTTGACATATCACCAATGAAACACCGTTCCACTAGTATTACATCCCTTGTCAACACCCGGATTTTTAATCCCAGTTGCCCGTTATGCCATACCTCGCAATCCCATGATTACCATTTTTGCGAGACATACCGGATTGGATATCACAGTACATCATCCATTACAAACCATACATAAGGTCTTACACAAATAAGGATCTCATGATCCAGTCTTAATACAACAAGCAGCGGAAATAAAAGGTAAGCGTAATGGTGGGGTCCATCTTCAAGGGCACATGCAATGCTGACAAAGGCAGATAGTCCTAGTTATCATAGCCGTCATGCTGGCCATCATCTTGATAGTCTCCTTCATAGTCTGGCCATGAGAATATCCAGGGACAAAAGCCATGAGTACTCTTAAAGTACTCGCAAACTACCACTAACAAGTAGTATCATTCTAAGTTAAAGTGCTAAATCTAAGTTTAACTGTAAAGTTAAGTTTGAAACCTAAGCTGAGTTCTGAAGCAAAGAAAGAAAAAGTAAAGTTCTAGAATCACTTATGTTGGGAAGCTATTGTCATAAACATAACCCTGTTGTGATCAAGTCAAAATTCATCATTCCTTTCATAAGTCATTTTGAAAACATCTGACAACGAAACAGTATGGCCATTCCAACTGTCCATAACCACGGACGCGACTATTCGAATAGTTTGACACTCTACAGAGGTGGTACACTTTCACCACAAGATTCGATACATCTGTCAGGGATAACCCTGAATCATCATACTTAGTATGCAGATAATCAAACATAACCTTCCCTCTACACACCCTAGTATAAGCACCTCTCCTATGAGCATGGCCCCCCAACCATGACCATCTGTCACTTGGGCACTGCCTAGGTGGACAACATTGAGAGGTAGCCTCAGCTGAAACCTCTCCCGCGAGGGAACTAATACTAACGCATATAAATTTCTAGCTAAGCCTTACCCAATTCAGGTAGTGTGGTTGTACGGTAAATTTGGAATGGTATCGCATCCGAATCCAACCATCATTTTTATAAAAGGGTTAAGGCTCATGCCTCAACATTTTCATCATCGTAAACAATTTGTGTTTCTCAACACAGGTCAAAACATCTCAATAGAATGACTCGTCATTCTAAGGTTTTCATAATTCATTTTCACCAAGTGTTCCCATCTAAAGTGACTCAAGTTTTTATCTACTCTAAACTACTAAGTTAAGAGTGTTCACTAAGGTGTAAATGATGGGATCAATCTCATGCCATAGAATGACATCTAAAGGATTCTATATAGGTCAAGTTTTATACTCTTTATGCTACCTTCAAAACAAGTAAAGAACTTTGGGTAAAGTAAAGGAAGTAAGGCTTGAAAAGAAGACATGGGGTAAATGCTAGTCAAAGTAGTGTGACCAAAGCATGCCTAAAGAATCTTTGCTCAAGTCATCTATCTTAATTCTAGCTTGCTAACAATAGCTTGCCTTGGTTGGTGCAGTGGTTGAAGTTTTCTTCTTCTTCTTCTTGGTAGAACTCCTCCTCCTAGAAAGCTTGGTCGGTACTATCGTCTATAAATACATACGGAGTACACAATCACCAATCAATACTTAGCTAGTCTAATTATCATTCTAAGACACACATTTGATGATCTATTATTATCACAAGCATCACAAGTTTAATTCAATAGTTTCACTCTTTTTAATTTAGAAAAGTAATTTCTACTCATTGAAAAATTAACTAAGATTTAATATTCACCACTTAAAATATGGGATCATGTGGACACATGTCATCACCACATATTCTAACATGTGGGATGGGTGTTAAGGGTTGGATCATAAGTACTTTGGTTTAAGTTCATTATTTAATGACTTAAAGTGACTAGAGATCCCTATATAGCATTATTTTGGTACTAGTCCATAGCCACTACATGTAAACCTTAATATTATTACATATTAAGATAGATATAGTGAAATGTGATTTTTGAGAGTTGGAATCAACTCAAAATCTATCTTGGTTGATTTTATAAAAATGTTGCAAGGTGCAAAAGCTTCTTTTTTGTTATTTTTACTAGGAGAGATATATAACTCTAATTGAATTAACTCCAACGGTCTTGGATAGATAATTTCAATACCTTTCAGGAAAAATTGGTTTCATGCAATTTGGATTTGTAAATCTTTCTAAAATGAATTTCAAACACAGAGACAGAACTAGGTTTAAACTAAAAACAAAAATCCTAATTCAAACTAACTGGGTTGCGTGGGAAAGCTTATCGGGCCGGCCCAATATCACGCCGCGGCGCGGGGCTCAGCTGACAGGGGGCTCCACAGTTCAGCGGCTCATAACGCACGAAGCGGTACGGGGCAAGGTGGGACGTTGGATTAGAGTGGGGATCAACGGCTGGGGATCGTCATCGTCGACAGACCTGTCACCGGCGAGCTCTAGCCCTAACGGCTCGGTGGGGGTGCATAGGGGGCGTAACAGGGCTCCAGTGACGACGGCAAGCCGGGCAAACAGACTGGTGGTCAACGACGAGCTCAGGGACGGTCGAGGCGGCTCCGGGGGTGGTCGCAATCAGCGGCGCCCTTCGCCTCCAGAGGCGGCCTGCTCTGGTGCGATTCCGGTGAACGACTGCTCCCCTTGCTCCAGCTAGAGGTGTGGGACGATCAGAGAGGTGAGGGGAGTGGAGTGGTCTGCTGCAAATGGCTGGGGGTGCCCTTCTTTTATAGGCTCAACGACGGGACAACGCAGCATGGTCGGGCGACGGTGGCGACATGGCTACGGGCTGCTAGTGGCATGGCTACGGGCGGCGATCGACACACAATCTCCTGGTGGTGCTCTAGGAAGTGAATGGGGGGCTTAGGGGCGGTGGTATGCGGTCGGGCGCAGCTGGCACTCTGAGCGACAGAGACGGCGGCTTCGACGGCGAGCGGTGGCTGTGAGGCGTTGGACGGCGAATGGGGGTGTCTAGCGTGCTCCCTAGGTCGTGGTGACGCGGTGGGCGTGGGCTGCGGTCGAGTGGCGGCTTGGGCACGCGTGTCGGGCGCGGCGCTCTGGCGCGTGCTCGGCATGGTGCAGTGGCACTGGGCGTGGGGTTTTCTCGATGGTCCATGGCTTGGCCTGGCTCGGGGAGGGGACAGTGGGTGGCCGTGAGGTGCTGGCTAGCTGCTGGACATGGCGAGAGAGGGGGAGGTGGTCTGCTGCAGCGGGGCAAGGTGTGGCCAGCGAGTTGGTGCTCGGCATGGCCTTGCATTGCCACTAGGGTGGTAGGAGATGGGGTTTAAAGGCTGTGGTTAGATCATTTGGGGACAGATGGAAGGTTTTGAGGAAATTTGGGTGCAAAACCCTATTGCAAATAGTGAGCTATGTTTAGAGTTTAACCCTGCCTGCCAAGTGTTTGATGAAATGGCCGCAAGAAATAAACTTTGGAATATTGGGTTCAAATTTTTTGAGTGATCTCCACTAGTACTAGGTAGTCTATGGTTGCAAGGGTTTTGAAAATGGAGTTCATTTGGATGGTTTTTGAAATAGGGGTGATCTAGGCATATGTATTGAATTCAATTTTGAACTGATATTTTAAATTAGTATTTGAATGTTTTTAGCAGATCACAAAGTGGGCCTTGGTACCTCATTATGTGTACTAGCAAGGGGTGCAAAGATCCAAAATTATTTCTGTTGGGAAATGAGTGCTAGGAACACTCAAAGTAGTGTAGTGGATTAAAATGACCAAAATTACCATTCCTCATTTTTAATTGTTTTTTATTTGATTTTCTTTGGGATTTGCTTGGGAATGATTTATATGATGTTTAATTTACCATAGAAACATTTTACAAGCAATAGATATCAGAACCATGGCAATTCAAATCAACTCCTAATCTAAATGCACATACACATGAATGCTTTCATATTTTAAAATGGAAAAGTTTTTGTTAGCCCTAATTTTGATGATTTGGATCTTGATAAGCTTGGATTAAAGTTTTGGGATGTTACATCCCTTATAGTGGTTCAACAGAAACATAGCAGGTCCAAGACATGACTACAGATTACAACTCGACTCTTTACAAAAGATCCAGAAAACAATCTAGGTTATAGAGGAATAAAACAACTTCTTACAAAGAAGAAACAGAAATAACAACTCATAACTATCATTCTAATAGACTAGCATCTAACCTTTTGGCTTGCAAATTATACTATTGCATTTCTCTACATAAGTAGGTTCTATGGCTAGAGATTATACTCCTATCTAATCAGGAACTTCGCCTTTACTTTAGTTAATGTATCTCTTGACTTCATTGACTTCAATGAAGATCTTGAGTCTTCGATGCTGATTTCTTTGAGTATAAGTTGGTGTTGATGTTGTCTTCATTGGCTTTAGAACCTAGTAAGGGTTAAGAAGGTATGGTTGAGTACGAGCGTACTCAGCAAGTTCACTAAATAGGAGTGTTTGATGCACTATCTACAGCCACGGACTAAAGGTTGTAGGCTATGTAGGTTTTCGTAAACATTTCTTAAAAGGTTGCTATTATTCTAAAAAGCTATGTCCATCAGCCTTCACATGTTGATTAGAACTTCGTGGAGTTCCCTTCCTGGAGCATTCGCAGATCCTTCCTGGAATAGGGAGTAACATCTCACTTTTATACACTCTCAAGAGATGTGTTGCTTTACCCATGAGAGACCTTAGCTTTATTGGACGTCCGAGTTGCATTCTCGTCCACACTTTTTGGTGTGGGGACCAGTCTAAGATCTAGGCCGATCACTGTACTTCTACACGACCCCATATGCCAACATGACCCCAAAGTAGAATGATCTCTGTTAACCCGCATGCAGATATAACTATGGTTGACTACCTTGAGTACTCTAGTGAGTGGACAGTATCCTGGTCACCCCAACGAGTTAGTGGACCTACCAAGGATCATATCTCTAGATAGTCTAGATACCAAGATCGCGGGGAACTGAGGGGTCCCACCCATGTGTTGGGCCTCGAAAGGTACACCAGCGCCACGATATGGTCATCCGTCGACATGCGGAAGGAAGAAGATCCAGCTAAATTCCTAGAGCCCATACAGATCTCATGGTTAACGCGTAATATACGGTGAAGAATCACTAGTCACATTGGTTGTTAAGTCCTATATTATATATTCCTAGACAATTGTATTCCAATTGCCAGACTTAATAGATTAGTGGATCACCCTGGATCGATAACCAATAGTTTACATTATTATAAAAAATAATGTTTTCTGACTTTTTTGAAATGCAGGTGATGACAACATTTGATTTGAAAATACTTGATAGAAAATAATCAAAGGACATGAGAAAGTGTGAACTTGCCTTTTGTGATTAAAAGATTATGCAATCACGGTCTTCAAGATGATATAAAATCCAATATCTAAAAACAACATCATTGGTCCGGTAAGGACTAATGTTTAAAGAAGCAATATGTTGTGATGCATAAGTAATGTAATGCATGTTGTAAAATCCCGAGATAATCCCCCAATAACGTGGATGAATTAAACTTAGGTGATGCCTTTAAGATTTATTTATTATTTAAGTTTAATTCCCAAATGAATACATATACAAAATATTTAAAAGTTTAACATGCAAAGTATACAAGTAAAGTACAATAATAACACATGATTAAGGTTATTTGTAATTAGGGAGTTATTATGAGAATTAATACTTTAAGTTGCTAAGAGTTAAAAGGAATAACACTGCGTGTTGATTTGAAGTGGAAAAACGAATAACTTTCAAGGAAAATATTTATTATATTAAGTTAAACAATTTGTAGTGTTCTTAGAACTCATTCATGGTTATTTGAATTGTCCGAACAATCTTAAGTTACTGTGCTCTTTGTTGGATGAGTGACATACTAGAGTTATCTATAAAATATAACTAGGTCTAAGATAAATCAATTTTATATTATGGTGGAGTTCAAAAGCTTTCCTTGATATGATCGATGATAGATCCATGCAGTGATTGTGTATAGCTCTATGAATCTAACTTAGCAAGTTAATGCTAGGTAAGTTATAAGGTTAACGCTAATTATGAGGTATGGTGATTTCGTTATATGATTTGTTGAACTCCTATTAAGCTTTAAAGTCATGTTAGGTAGGGTTATAGAGATGAGATCTTTCTTCCTTATTACAAGCGAATGATATTAAAGGTTGGATTGAAGTTTTTTGGTTATAGTTAACTTAAGACTCTAAAGGAGTATTAAGTAGTGAGTAGTTTATGCTTAGGTTGCATCAAAACCCATAATTATGGTTTTAGGTTTAGTATTTAAATTTTAAAGGATTCTTCAAGATTGTAATCTTTTAGTAGGTCACAAGATTATTTCTTACTTAGGAAATAATATTGAAGAATTTACAAAACAGATATCTCATTTTAATAGATCAATAAAGATTTATTACTTTGGAATTTTAAAATATTTTGGAATAACCCACTTAGTATTTTTCTAGTAAAATATACTCACTTAAAATCTGAAAAATCATTTTTGTTTATTTTTAAGTATTATCTTTATTTTTATAAAATTCCTCAAATATTACATGTCCTTAAACATTTGCTTTAAGTTTTATTTAAGAAAATGAAGTTAGTATTTTATAAAATAGTAGATTCATTTTTATATACAAAAATGAGTTTAATTGATTTAATAGTCTAGGTCTAATTTTTATAAAATTCCCTGAAGGATTAAGCATTTTCAAATATTTATTTTAAATTTATCAAGTCCAAATACAAACTAGTATTTTTCTAAAATAATAGATTTATTATTATACTCAAAAGTGATTTTTTAAAGATTGTTCATGATTTTATTATATTCAATGGAAGTATTTAAGAGTTTAAATACTTAATTGTATTTTATGTAGCTCAAACAAGTAAGGTTATATTTTTCTAAGGTAGAGATTATTTTTGTGATCATATTGATATATTATATGTATTTTTAGGATTTTCTATATTTTTCTAGGGATAAAATAATCCTAGGGTAATATGGTTATTGAATTTATTTTCTATTCTCTTTCTATTAATTTTTGTTTTTGGAAGTAGGCCTGGCCTATGAGCCAACCCAATACACTAGTCAATTTGGCCCATTGGGCCCAACCATACGCCCCACTAGACTCGGGGTTAACTCTAACCCCGGCCCACCCTCTCTCACTCTCGCCTCTCTCACGCACACACGCACACACGACTGAGACCCCTTATTCCTCTCTCGTGGTGGTACCAGGTGCTTCCACCTCCGGCTCGATTCCGGTGAGACAGGCCATTGCGGTCACTTCCATCGGTCACCGAAGCTCTGCCTCCTCTTGGCCGATCTAGCCCTCCAACTTGATTTGGAAATAGTTGTTGCATCTGGCCGCATCCACCCCTCACTGGTGCTAGGGTTCCGATCATCTCAATCGTGTCGCTTGTTGGTGGTCCGGTGATGTCCTCTGGTGGCAAGGACATGGGCTGGGTTGGTGTGGTGGTGTTGCGGCTGCCATACTCAAGGCTACTTGGAGCTCACTCCTCGACAACGGTGAGATGCAGGTTGCGGCTTGGCGCAGGTTGAGTGCCACCATGCTCTATGTGTCGCCGTGCCATAGCTACCGCCGTCGATCCATGTTGCCACTATTACTTCTCCGGCGAGATATGCCTCGCCCACAAGTAAGTGACTTCCTCCTTCTACCTCTCTCTTACTCTTAACTAAGGTAGAAACTTTCTTAGTGTATTGCTGTTGTTCTGATGTTGTGATGAACTCAATACTGATATCTATGATGCCCTATTATTTGATTTCTGGCCTCGTTTTCTATACACTATCACTTGTAGTAATTTTAAGTATTTTAAGTGGGTTGCTCTAGTCTGTGGTTACTTGATTGATGCTATAGTTGCTAGTACTGGCTTAACTATATCCTAGACTCAGCAATGTTTTCTCGTACAAGGATCCTATAGACATTCTAATTATACTTGTGCTTGACTAGATAATAGATGCAATGATGTGCTCAACTGAATTTTATTCAGTCATAGAATTTGTCTCTAATAGTGGTGACAGTGAATAACTCATAGAAATGATCCCTAGATGCTTGAGCTAGGGAAATGATTAGAAAACACGCCTAGCAGGAATATCTTGCTTGTTCTTTCAATATGATAGGAACACTTGATATGATTTCCAATAAATAGTTTTTCTAGGGAGATGATTATTTGAGTTCAGACCTTTGGCTTGAATTGGTTGCAGTCACATGCCATGTTGAATTGTGTTGTTGGCTTAACTAAATTTTATTCACTACTAATTTATGAAATTGATTTCAGTGATGAGTCTTAACAGGTACTAGCAGTTAGTCTGCTAGAGTTAATATGATTCCTAGAAATAAGAATCTAGGAAAATAATTTGCCAATTATTTATGGTGGCTTACATGTTATGTGGAGAGGTTATATTAAGTGGGGAATGATGTAGCAAGATTAAGTAGTGACTTATGTTTGCTTTAGAACCCTATTGTGGTGCCTCCAAAGAGTGTGCATAGTAGTGGTTCCTAGTGATATGATCTACTGCTGTAATAGCTGACTAGGGATTTATGCTTGACTGCCAATGACGCAAAAACTGAGGCATTAAATCTTGATAAGAATATTGGTTGCTAGTGTAACCTTTAATGGCTTCTACTATAGTGGATCTACTACTGTGGTTCCTCCTAGAGTGTGCACAGTAGTATACTCCATAGTGGTATGATTTAAATTCAGAATCAGATTGCTTGCAGTGATTCCTAGCTAGATTAGCAAGGAAAATGATGTGAAGAACTTGGTAGAACTTGTTGAGAGGTAAAGTAGAAGTATCATACTTCTCTATTTTGGTTGGCAATATTCTAGATGGCTCCTGCCATTCTGGAAATTCTAATATGGTGCCTCCCTATGGAGTGTGCACACTGGAATTTCAGATAGCATGATCTGTTGTTCCTTTTATTGCCTTGGCTTATTAAGATCATTTTCCTGATGATTTAATGATGGAAACTAAAATGAATTAGTCCCTTGCCTATGATGCAAAGGATGAGGCTCTAATGATGTTTGGATACAATAGTTACTACTTGCTTATGAAAACTATCAAATGATGATCTACTACTCCACTTGAGTACAAATCTGAGGATTTTCTCTTGACCCAATCCATTTTCTAAGATGCAATGATAAGAATAGATACTTAGGCATGATCTTAGATGGATAACATGCTATTGTAGCTAGTTGTTGATGCTGATGAGTTTGTTGGGATTGGATCTATGTTTTTGATATTGGTCACTTATTCTTGTGGTGAGCTGCTCCTCTTAGTACTCATATATTTCTATTTCTTGAGCTACTAGCCTTGTCCTCCTAGCTTGGCCTTGTTCTCCTGGCTTGGCCTTGTCTTTTATTCAGGTAACCATGGATATTGAAGTGGTTGGTTGATTGGTTTACCTGGGAACCAGATCTAGAATCATACCAGATGTGGTCTTCTGTTTTGGGTGATTTATCTTCTGATGTTCTAGGAGGGAATGGATGTGTGAGAGGAACCTCTCCCCGTGGTGGTTGTAGCTTTCTTTTCTACCTTGGTCACTTCCTATGCTTGTCTTGTGTTGTTGATAGCATAGAGGTTGCATGCGTTGTGTAAGCTGCTATCAAGTTGGACCCTCCTAGGGTTCAAGTTTCCTAGTTGAGATCTTTTGATATGAAGATCAGCTTTGTTGGGTTGGTATTATCCCTTCTAGTTGCTTTATTTGAACTCACATCTGGATTATAACTTGATTGTTTATCTTTTGACTTATACTGATTTGGTGAAACTTGCCCCTATTAAGCCTACGATGTTAAACTGAGGCCAAGAGTTTGATAAGAATAGATTTACACATTGGTGAAACTTTCCTCTTTAAGATTAGCTCAGTGATGAAATGATTACAATACATTACACTGTTCATTCTGAGAGCACCATTAGCCAACTAACTCTCTTCATTTGTGTTCTTGTATCTTGTGGTTCTTTTTTGTGTGCAGGTGACAACACAAGATAGATATGAAGATCAAGAATTAAGATAGAAAATATTCTAGATTTAGTCTAGGTTTTTCTGTTATTTAAATATTGTAATTTCTTTTTCTTTATTGATTAATTGTACAAACAATGTAATATTATATTCATACATCAATAAAGATTTCTTTCATCTAATTGTTGTAATTTTCTTTGATTTCATTTATACATTGTAGTATGTAGTAAATGTTGTCTCTTTGAGTAATACTCACATGTAATACTTGATTCTTATTCTTATAATATTATCTTATCAACTAAGAGTTGTAAATAATATTCTTACTTGTTTGTAGTAAATATTATTATTCTTTACACTTAACTGTATTTCATTTTATTTATTGTATGATTAAATATTATTGTAATTCAATTTACTTTATTGTTTATATATATTATTTACATAATTTTGGAATATTAAAAATTCCAAAATATTCAAATTTGAGTATCAATTCCCAATTTCAAATATGAATTGAATTCTTTCCCAAGACACCGAAAATAGAGTAGAGGTCATGTCGAAATCCATCGCACCTGTCCTGATGTTCCCATCAGTACAAGAGTGACCTTGATCCCTCCATAGCTTTGTAGTTTTGCGCGAAAATTCCATGGATTTTATTATGCATGAATGCAATGCACACATATGCATTCTCACTATTTCTAGCTGCTAATCCTGGGATGTCACATCCTTCGACCGGCTCGGCATTGTTAGCCGGTCATGCCGCTGGTGGTGCAAAAAATATATAGTAGTTTAATTGTTAGCAGATTAGCTATGAAAATTGTATTGCCAATTAGCCAGTGGCTTCATACGTTGGAACACTAGCTCGAGTATACCTAGGAACCTGACCATTTCCCCATGCATTATTTTGTTTACGATATGCCCTTGTCGGCTGGTGTGTCAGGTTGTGGTATGCAATTGAAATCAAGGGGTAGCTAACAGGCATTACACACGGTACTAGGGATCTGGCGACCGGAAATGTACGAACTAGTAATTTAGCCGGATTGTCCGAACTGTCGTATCCTTCACCGTTTTCCATGTGCGAGTACCTCTAGCTTTTGCTCTTGCTAGCCATATAGCTAGGTTACGGTGAGTAGCTGAGACGAAGAGTGGGATTTTGGTGCTACACACAGTACTAGGCGGGCTTATAGAAAATATGTCGGTCTAGCCGGCGAGCCCCCGGGTTAGGGGGTTGCTGGATCCGAAAAAACAAAGCGAAAATGATCTCAAATATCACGCAAGGAGCACCCAAGGATCGCTCAGGGTTTCGCATCTTTGATTCATAGGGTGTTTGGGATACATACACTGCCACTCGACTAGGTGCCAAACAGGAGGAGTACGGCCGCATTCCAGGGACGCTCGGTCTCCTGGTCCGACTTGTCCATCTTGTTCTTGCACAGCTGCTACGCGTCGATGAGGTAGTAGGAGTTGTTTTGCAGTGCTCGACTGATTATGAAGGGGCCATCCCAAGGTGGCTATAGCTTATGCATGCCCTTCATGTCTTGCACCAGCCGAAGCACTAGTTCACCCTCACGCGATGCGATAGGCCGAATCCAACTGGAATGGTACTGGTGCAAGCTTTGTTGGTACCACGCTGATCTTGACAGGGCCTGCTCATGGGCCTTCTCGAGGAGGTCCACATTGTCTTCTCGCGCCTATTGATTTTCTTTCTCCATGTAGAGGAGCTTGTGGGGCGAGTCAAACTCGATGTCCGCCGAGAGGATTGCCTCCAAGTCGTAGACGAGGAATAATAGTGTGTAGCCGGTTGAGTGGTTGGGAGTGGTGTGTGATGTTTGCAAGTGCACATATCGTTTGTAGCTAGTTTCGTAGTATAGATGTCGATCCCACAGGGAGCCCAAAGGTAAGTTTTTATGAATGAAGTCTTTGTCACACCCAAAGTTGTCACATGTCTTCGACTGAATTGACTGCAAGTGTAGAAATAAGAACGCAATTTGGATTAAACTGGACGTATTTAAATAAAACTAAATTGTAAACTTCAGGAATAAAAAGCATAAAACTAAAGAATGATTTGATTGTGTGTTGTTTTCTGTAGATGACAAAGAAGGCGCGGGGAGATACAGTTCATGGTGATAGTGACTGTGCCAGGTGGACAAATGATAAATGTAACAATTATAATCTTATAAGTATATGTGTAGGCGAGCAACCCATAATTAGCCAGAACTCCACTGGACTAATGCAATAAGAACAGTCGTTCCTCGTTATCCTCGAGTCTACTAATTTCCCATTGATATCCCTGTATCACTCGAGGGTTGCCGGTCTGCTAGCGAACAAGATCCTGTCCATGTAGAACAAACAATCATGTTGTCTGGGCCCTTAATTGGACAACAAGAATTAGGCATCCCACATATAGTCAAGCACAGATAATATAGTGATTAAAATCAATCACAAACTAATGGAAAATATATGGTGGCACATCACATCTCACCAATCCCTTACATCTCCCACGCCCAAGGAACTTACTCACACATGAGAGAAGAAAGCACCATCGATATAATTCAATAAAGGGAGTTCTTCTCGATATTACCATGGAGATCCACAATAAGAATAGAAAATTATCCAACACAATTCAAGATAGGAAGAAACAATCTCAAACCCTAGTCTTGCAAGGTGAAGACTTCTCTCTCTCTCTCTCTCTAGTACAAGTAATGGCTATGGGGGTGTGTTGGCTAGGAGGTCGAAGATTGTGGAGAGAGATGAAGAGAGTCTTCTCCTCCTTCTCTGGATCTCTTCTTCCTCCTTTCTGGATGGGATGGCGGTTGCTGTGTTCTGATTTCGCGTATTCCCTCTTCACGAAAGTTGTCCCTTTTGACAAGACGGAGGCGGCGGCAGCTATACAGCTGGAACTATGCTGCCGGAAAAATATTCCAGCTGTATAATTGCTCGTTAAAGCTTCTGTTTGACTCCCTTGATTGCTTCCAAAAAGAGACTTGCTTGTTTTCGCCTGAATATTGTGTTTCCCTTGTTAAAACCTTCCGTTGATGTTCAGAACCTGAAACACAGAGTAAAAACCAACTTTTCTTTGCTACCGAAGTATTAGCATTAGGTAAAGCTAGAAAACGTTCAAATCCAGAGGGAAACCATCAATAAAGAACATAAAACATATGTCTAATCTTACAACTATCAACTCCCACCCAAGCTTAGATGTTGCTCGCCCTCGAGTGACAAGAAAATAAGGAAGAATAGTAGAGATTTGAGATTGAAATAAGAGAACTTACAAGCTCGAATTGGTATCAAATTATTTTCTTCACAATTCCTGCAATCTTAAACATGATCACACAAGTATTCACAAGATTACACTGAGTCCACTTCCTAACCACGTATATCTTGCTAGCAAATAAACCATATGCGCGAGCAAGTGTGAAATGTTTAGCTAGGAAGGCGAAGCATATTCTTTTGGTGTCTCTCTTTGTTGAGAGATGAAAACTTTTGCTCTTGTTTCTTTAATCGATTAAGAATCTCAAGTTGGCACCAAAAACATTCCATTTAAGAACAACTCATCTATACCCATGTCAAAATTTCAAGACTCTCAAAGCACCTTTTTCCTTTCCTTGTTTTTCAAAAACTTCTGCCCCTTTCATAGAGAAATTATGCCATTGTTTTTAACATGTTAATTGGGACTGTGTTGCGCACTCGTGACCATGCCAATTGATAACTATTGAGAAATAGAAGGTCAGAGTACTACAACTTCACTTGGAACATGAAACCACGAGGAGACTGAAATTTTACCCATCATAGCATTGCATCTAGAGACGCTTACATAACTCAATAGCCGAAATCAAGTGGTTTCCCACATTTAGATCGTTCATTGGCCAGCGGAGTTAATAGTTCCCCATGGAGTACGACAGTGTTGTAATGTCACGCGTAAAGCAATATATTACGGTAATTATTAGAAAAAGTAGTGCCATAATCTCTACTACTTCGAAGCAACCAATTTATCAGACAATTTCATTCAAGAGTGCTATCGAGTCAATTTACATTAAGCTCAAATGGGGTTGTGTAGTTCTAAAATCAAATCCTTTTGGCTAAACATGGACTCAAGTCATCTTTTGGATGCTTTTTCTTGTTGTCAAAATGTCAGAAATATTTTTAACCAAGCTCATTGCTCATTATTTCAAAGCTAAAAAGGAGACACTTGGCAAAGTGGGGAGTGACTCAAGTTCAAGCGAGTAAATAATTGTAGGTTCAATTTAAAGTTGCAAAAAAGGTGATGAAAGGAATGTGATACCTCCTCTTGCTTGATTCATTTTCGTACTTGAGTCGAATCCCCTCTACATTTCCCTATTGCCAAGTCACCTAAAATTGAGCAATTTCCAAGAGAAACAAATTTGTAATAAAGGCTACAACTATTTTTGTGTGTTTTTGGTTTAGGAATGCAAACTGAAAGTAAAAAGGCAATTTTGAAGAAATGAAATAAATCAAAAGAAGAAATAGAAATATGAATGCAAAGTTTGGAGGTTTTCAAACCTTCCCCAAGATTAGGCTATTGCCAGGCTTAGTTGTTGCCGTCGTTCAGCGGTAGGTACGGATTCTGCTGGTATTATTCGGGGAAGTGGGTCATGAAGTGACTGAAGTTGTGAGTTAAGGCATTAACATCCCCATTCAGTCCTTGTAGCGTGTGGTCAATCTACCCAACATGCTGGTTGAGCTATTGAAACTCTTGATAAGGGGACATAGTTGAACCCCTGCTGCTGATTGGGCCATGGGTCCTAGGATCCCCCTTGCTGCTGCTACTATCCCTCCCAAGAAGGGTTGTATTCCTTCTCCTGCTCATCCTCATCCTACTGCTCTTCATCTTCATCTTCTTCTTGATCAAGCTGGAATTTAGCCATGATCTCCACCACTTGATCCGTGGTGAAGATCCAGGTGTCCTTCTCCACAATCGTGAAGACATGTGGACAGGGCAACGGAATTTGCTCACCCTGTGCATCACCAACATAACCAAACTGATATGCTCGAAGCCTCTTGTTAGATCGGTAAACACCAAGGAAGCCACAAGTAGTTACATATTTGACATCCATAAGTTTGGAGCCATCAACAGGTTGCATCACAGGTAATGTAATGTTCAATGCTAGGGCAAGGTGGGTTACCAATCCACCAATGCAAATGTCACCTTTCGTTTTGTTTCTCTGGTGGCAAAGGTGCTGGAGGAGTAGAGTCGCATGATTGGGGCTTTGCGGTGCATTGGGAAGAGTGCCTTGGTGACCATGGCCATGTCCGCATTGGCCATGGAACCCGTATCTCCTCTTCCCAACAGTGTATTGGCAAGGAACAAGGTGTAGTAGTGAATTGTCGGGTTCTGGATGGTGGACATCTTCTTCTGGTAGAAGTCCCTGCCACCGTTCACAGAAATAACTGCTGACTCGTGGTTGATATCGAGCTCGTTGGGGAACCCCAAGAGGAAGGTATGATGAGCATAGCAGTAAGTTTCCCTCAGTTATGAAACCAAGGTTATTGAACCTGTAGGAGCAGGAAACACCTCCAAGGTGTTGTTTCCAACTTGAAATCCTGCACAACACAACCACAGAACTTTGCCCCCAACTTACAGTGAGGTTGTCAATCTCACCGGTTTTGCTGAAAACAAAGGATTAAACGTATTGTGTGGAAGAAAGTAATAGCTTGCAGAAAGTAAACAGAAAATAGTAAACAGTTGTAGATTGATGGTAAAAGAAAGGACCTGGGTCCATAGTTCACTAGTGGTGGTTCTCCTTAAGATAGATGACATGTTGGGTGAACAAATTACAACGGGGCAATTGACAAACATCGAGAAAGCATACATGCATATACTAATCATCTTGATTCCTATGAGATTTGATTGGGAATTACAACATTATACATAGACCGTAATCCAACTACATCTATGACTAATAATCCACCTTCAGGTTATCATTCGAACCCCCTCCTGTATTAAGTTGCAAGCAACAGATAATTGCATTAAGCATTGCGTGTAAAGTAAACAATACGATTGTTCTATGAACAAAGGATTGCGGTTTTCTTCCTAGTAGCAACAATATCTAGTACCTTAGAGATTTCTGTCACTTCCCCAGATTACTAGAGGCATGAACCCACTATCGAGCATAAATACTCCCTCTTGGAGTTGCTAGCATCTACTTGGCGAAGATATCTACTAACAACGGAGAGCATGCAAGATCACAAATACCAAAGACATGATAGAATCAATAATCAATCTGAAATAGCATCTTAATATCCATCGGATCCCCTCAAACATAACATGTATGATTACAAATAGATGATCTTGATCATGAACGGAGCTCACAAGATCTAAACATGGTAGCACAAAGGAGAATAACCAACCATCTAGCTACTACATGGACCCGTAGTCCAAGGATGAACTACTCACGCATCACACTGGAGGCTTGCATGGTGACGAAGAAGGCCTCCAGGGTGAATTCTCCCCTCTAGCAGGGTGCCAGGGAGAGCTTTAGATCCCTCCCGATCTAGGGATGGAGCTGACGGCGGCTACAGACTCTTTCGTGGATTTTTGATTGGGTACTTAGGGTTTCTGTATCGGAGGCAATATATAGGCGAAAGGGGATGCTGAGGGGGTGCCCGTGGCAGCCACACCACCCCCTGGCGTGGGCAAGGCCTGGCCGCACGACCAGGTGGTGTGGGCGGCCCCTGGCCCCTCTCCATCTCGTATTCTGGCTCCATGTCCCCCTCGTTGAAATATTGACTTTGGCTTTTGTCCCGTCTAATTCCGAGAATATTCATTTTTTGACTTTCCTGGAACCAAAAACAGCAGAAACAGGCAGCTGGCACTTTGGCAACTTGTTAATAGGTTAGTCCAAGAAAGTGTATAAAAAGTACTCCAAAGTGTGGACAAAACATAAGAAAGTAGATATAAAGCAAGCATGGAACATCAAAAATTATAGATACGTTTGCAACGTATCAACATCCCCAAGCAATGTATTCAAGCAAACTAAACAAACCAAGCAAATGAAAAACCAAAACAAAAATGAAGACGCTCCAAGAACAGCACAACTGTACATGAAACAATAAAAATGAAGTGTTTGGAAGAAACGTGGGATTTTTATTGATGAAAAGGGGATGCCTTGGCATCCCCAAGGTTTGACGTTTATACTTCTTGGATATTTCTGGGGTGACACGCGTGACATTCCCAAGCTTGAGCTTTAGTCCATTCTTCATCTCATTACATCATTCTCTCCATCCACCTGAAATTTTTCCTTCGTACAAAACTTCACACAATCTTTATTAGCAACATTAGTGCACTCAAGATAATAAGTCTTTGGGTTCAGTTTCAACACCAATAAAACTTCCAATAAAACACAAGCTACTGTAGCACTTCCCTCAAAAATCTCAATTCCCCAAAGAGAACTCAAAAAGGAATCAACAAGAAGAAATGCAAATAATGGCAGAAAATCTGTCAAAACAGACCAGCAGGTAAAAACCAATTTTTTCGAAGACCTTATGTTGCTCAAATCGAAAAGTGTTTAACTAACGAAAGTTAGATAACAACCTGGGGCATAAGAACAAAACTTCACACCACAAAATGACGTACAGATATTTTACATGAATTTTAACAGTGAATCACAAAAATCTGTTTCGGGACAGCAACTTTCCCAAGCTTTACTTCTCTCTCATTAGAGGTTACTCTTGGCACAAAAAGCAAATAAAAAGGATAAGGAGAGGTTATTACTGAAACAATGACTTACTAGACTCATCTAAACCTTTTGGGTTATCTCCCAATAAGTACTTTTATTTAACGCCTTTAAGTTAGGCATATGAAGAAAGAAAAAGAATCAAGTGTTCTCAAATGAAGAAGCATTAAGAGGAATTTTTTTTCATAGGAGAGGCAAAAGGAATCTTCTCTCTCTTCTTAGGGAAGTGTTCTATACCTTTCTCGAGTGGGAGTTGATATTTAATGGTGCCTTCTTTCATATCAATAATGGCACCAATAGTTCTAAGAAAAGGTCTTCCCAAAGTAATAGGACAAGAAGCATTGCATTCAACATCCAAAACATAGAAATCAACGGGGACTTATGCATTGTTAACCATAATAAGAACATCATTAATACTCCCCATGAGTTTATTTTTAGCATTATCATCAAGTGGGACATTTAAATAACAATCTTCCAATGGTGGAAAATCAAGCATATCATAAATCCTTCTAGGCATAATAGAAACACTACTATTAAGATCACATAAAGCTTTGAAATCAAAATCATTCACTTTCATATTAATGATGGGTTCCCAACCATCTTCTAGTTTCATAGGAATAGAAGCTTTATGTTTCATCTTTTCTTCTTTAATTTTTATGAGAGCATCAGTAATGTGTTTTGTAAAGGCCATATTCATAGTACTAGCATTAGGACTTTTAGCAAGCTTTTGTAGGAACTTAATTACTTCAGAAATATTGCAACCATCAAGATCAAAATCATAATTATCATCTAAAGTAGTAGAGCTATTGTTTCCCATATTCCTAAGAATTTCAGCATTGTTATTAGAAAAGGTTCCATTGGGTTTACTAGCTTCAACATTAGTGGTAGTGATAGTAGAAACACTAATATTTCTAGCAATTTCATCTTCTATTTCCCACTTAGCATGCAATTCAGATAATAATCTAACATTTTCATCAATTCTAACTTGTATGGCATTAGTAGCAGCAAAGGGATTCTCGATAGTTTCAGGTTTAGCAACCATTTTATTAAAAGAAGATTGTGCTTTAGCTAATGATGCTATATTTATTTCAGCATTAGAGAGTTTTCCTCAATAGTTTTATTGAAAGAAGTTTGTTTACTAATAAAATCTTTAAGCATAACTTCAAGTTCACAGGGAGCACTCCTATATTGTTGTAGGAATTTCCATAAGCATTACCATTATTGGGAGGATATGGCCTATAGTTATTATTACCAAAATTATTCTTGTAGGCATTGTTTCTAAAATTATTATTTCTTATAAAGTTCACATTAACTTGCTCTTCTTGAGCAACCAAAGAGGCTAAGGGAACATGATTTGGATCAATATGAGCTTTCCCATTAACAAGCATAGACATAATAACATCAATTTTATCACTCAAGGAAGAGATCTCTTCAACAGAATTTACCTTCTTACCTTGTGGAGCTCTTTTAGTGTGCCATTCAGAATAATTAACCATCATATTATCTAGGAGCTTCATTGCAGCACCCAAAGTAATGGTCATAAAGGTACATCCAGCAGCAGAATCCAGTAGATTTCTTGAAGAATAATTCAGTCCTGCATAAAAAGTTTGGATAATCATCCAAGTAGTCAATCCATGAGTGGGACAATTCTTTACCAAAGATTTCATTCTTTCCCAAGCTTGAGCAACATGTTCATTATCAGATTGTTTAAACTTGATTATTTCACTTCTCATAGATATAATCTTAGCAGGAGGAGTATTTTCCAATGAAAGCATCTTTGCATTTAGTCCAAGAATCAATACTATTTATAGTTAGGGATTGCAACCATTCTTTAGCTTTTCCTCTCAAAGAGAAAGGAAACAATTTAAGCTTAATAATATCCCCATCTATATCCCTATGCTTTTGCATCTCACAAAGTTCAACAAAGTTATTTAGATGAGCAGCAACATCTTCAGCACCAATTCCAAAAAATTGTTCTCTCATAACAAGATTGAGTAAAGCTGGTTTAATTTCAAAGAAAGTAGCTTCAGGAACAGGTGGAGCAATAGGTGTGCACATGAAATCATTGTTGTTGGTACTAGTGAAGTCACACAACTTAGTGTTTTCAAGAGTAGTAATTTTTTTGTGTTTTTAATAAATAAAGCAAACTTAGTACAACTATTTTGTGTGTGTTTTTGATAAAGAAACAAGAAAACAAAGCAGAAATAAACTAAGAAAAACAAAAACAACAAAGTAAAGAGATTGGTTATGAGGGACTCCCCTTATGAAGATGTCATTGACTCCCCAGCAACAGCGCCTGAAAAGTACTTGCTGACTCGTGGTTGATATCAAGCTCGTTGGGGAAACCCAAGAGGAAGGTATGATGAGCACGTCAGTAAGTTTCCCTCAGTTATGAAACCAAGGTTATCGAACAAGTAGGAGCAAGGAAACACCTCCTAGGACTTTGCCCCCAACTTATAGTGAGGTTGTCAATCTCACCGGTTTTGCTGAAAACATATGATTAAACGTATTGTGTGGAAGAAAGTAATAGTTTACAAAAAGTAAATAGAAAGCAGTAAACAGTTGTAGATTGATTATAAAAGAAAGCACCAGGGTCCATAGTTCACTAGTGGTGGCTCTCCTTAAGATAGATGACATGTTGGGTGAACAAATTACAGCGGCGCAATTGACAAACATCAAGAAAGCATACATGCATATACTAATCATCTTGATTCCTATGAAATTTGATTGGTCATTACAACATTATACATAGACCGTAATCCAACTACATCTATGACTAATAATACACCTTCAGGTTATCATCCGAAGCCCATCTAGTATTAAGTTGCAAGCAACAGATAATTACATTAAGCATTGCGTGTAAAGTAAACAATACGATTGTTCTATGAACACATGATTATTGTTTTCTCCCTAGTAGCAACGACACATCTAATACCTTAGAGATTTCTGTCACTTCCCCAGATTACTAGAGGCATGAACCCACTATTGAGCATAAATACTCCCTCTTGGTGTTGCTTGAAGGGAATATGCCCGAGAGGCAATAATAAAGTGGTTATTATCTTATTCCATGTTTATGATAAATGTTTATTTTGCATGCTATAATTGTATTGATCGGAAACGTCAATACATGTGTGTTTAATAAACAAAAAGGGTTCCTAGTTATACCTGTCTTATAGACTAGCTTGTTGATTAAAAAGATGATCAAGGTTTCCTGATCATAGACATTGGATGTTGTTAATAACAAGGTCACAACATTAGTTGAATGATGTGATGAACATTCATCCGAAGTATAGCATTACGATCAAAGTCATTATGTTTATATTGCTACAACATCATGCGAAGTAATCTTTATCCTTAGACCATGAGATCATGTTAATTGTTAACACCGGAAGAGTATCTTGATAACATCAAACGTCACACCGTAACAGGGTGACTATAAAGATGGGTTCAGTGCTACGAAGGTGTTATGTTGAGGCTCATGGATCAAGAGTGGAATTTGTCAATCCCGATGATGGATAGATATACTCTATGCCCTCTCGGTGATATCACATTGAAATAGCTTGCAAGCAAGTGATGTGATCACTAGAATGTTATATCATGGGAACGAGAAAAGAGTGCATGTCGGCAGCGAGATCAAACTAGGTATGGAGATACCGATGATCGAATCTCGGACATGTAATATATCGCGAGACAAAGGGATTTAGTTACTAGCGTTAAAGGTTCTCACGGTCACATAAGTCATAGTTGAATGTGTAGGAGTCAATATGGATCTCCAGGTCCCGCTTCTGATTATTGATCTGAGAGGGGTCTCGATCATGTCTGCATTATTCGAGAACCGTAGGGTGACACACTTAAGGGATACCGACACCATTTAGAGCAAATATGATTCAGATAAAGATTTAAGAAAGCGCTGGAATTATTTCAATAGACACCAAAACTGTTTTGGGTGAAATTGGTTCTGCATGTAATATTGAAATGTTGCAGGGGGTTTTATGTGAATGTTTGTTAATTAAAGTAATTAACAAAATTCTTAATAAAAATAATAAAATAGTTTTATTAAATGAGAGAGCATTAAATTTGGAGAAATTTAATGCATTTAAAGTGGAGACTTTAAAAGGGAATGTGAAGATGCATTTTAATGTGGAGGGGTTACCACCACATGAATGGAGGAGGTGAAGAGGCACCTCCTCCATGCGCCGGCCATGAAGAAGGGGCACCCCCCTCCTCCTATAAAAGGCCACCCTCTCCTCACTTCTCACAAACACCTCCTTGTGAAGGATCTCTCTCCCCCTCTAGTATTATTCCCCCATGGTCTCGGATTAGCGAGATACATGTTCCCGGTGGCTTTATCTGGAAAGGAGTTGCTGCTTCCGCTGCTTTGCTGGAGCAAGGGACGGAGGTTGTCGGGGTACCGGACGTGTGTGCGATAACGGATGCACCGCTGCTTTGCGGTGCTGGACTTGGTGCTGCTGGAGCTGGATGTGATGGACGTGCTGGAGCCGGACCTGCTAGACTTCCTCACGATCTTGAGATCGGCAAGTGTACGACTACATCAACCACGAGTTCCTACTCGTTAACAAAACTCGTTGTCTTCGAGGGTATGTTCGCGTTGGATGTATGTCCACCCATTGCTTTGTACCTAGTAGATAGATCTTGGCGTGTAGTTCACATCGTAGGAAAATTTTGTTTTCTATGTTGCGGACCCAGTAGTGGTATCGGAGCCTGATCTATGCGTAGGTGCTTTGCACGGGTAGTACACATATGTTTATATGTGGGCGATGATGATCATGTTATTGCATCTTCTATGTATTTTGGATATTGGTGGCATAGTGGGATGAAGCGGCCCGGACCAACCTTACATGTCATCGTACATGAGACCGGTTCCACGACTGACATGCAACTAGTTTTTCATAAGTGGCTGTCGGGTGTCTGTCTCTCCTACTATAGTCAATATCTGATTTACAACGAGGTGCTAATAACTTAGTTATCCTCGTTGTGGTTCATATTCATAGGTAAGAACGGTTCAATCTTCGAAAGCCCTAAGCCACGTAAAAACTTGCAATTGATAAATTAGAGGCGTCTAGTTTAGATCGTTGCTGGGCTAGTGTATTTATATGGTATTGTTGTAAGTAGATGTATGATAGATACTCTTACAACACATTCAACGTGTAAGTTCCATAGACCTTGGCCTTACACACAAAGGAATGATAGAGATCATACCACGATGCAAATGATAGAGATCAAATGCATGCACCATATCATCTCACTTTACACATTAGATGTTAGCATCTTATACTGCTAGTTTGACGCTTTTGGTAGCATTGTAAGACGATCCCTCATTTAGATATCAAGATAAAATGTGTTCTTCCTTGAGTATGAACCGTTCTATGGATCCTGTTTCGAGACATCACGTGATGATCGGGTGTACTCGACTCTACGCTTTCATACAACTGGTGTAAGACAGCTTTACACACGCGAGTACTAAGGTTCTTACTTGGCGAGCCTAGCATGTACAGACATGGCCTCGGAACACAGACCGAAAGGTTAAGCATGAGTCATATAGTTGATATGATGCCCATATAGATGCTCACCTTTGAAGCTACATCAACTCACGTGATGATCGGACTTGGTGTAGTGGATTTGGTTCATGTAATCACCAAAAAGGCACGAGGGATGTCGTTTTTGAGTGGGAGTTCATTTCTAATTTGGATTAGTCGAACTAAATTTATCATAAACTAAATCGAAGTGAATTTGCATAATTTTTTGTAGTCATTGGCATTTGTTTTCTACCTTATTCTTAGTTTTTATTTGAGATAATAGAACTATAAAATTCTGGATATTTAATTTACGAACTGGTATCGTATTGTTTTGAATGTCAAATTAAAGTTTATAAGTCCTATTGCAAACTTTCAGCAAACTCTGTTTACTCCATGAAGTTTAATAAGTAGTATTAAATCAAGAGTAAGAATTCCAATGTTAGTATCTAAAGTATCATGTTTGCCTCCATGATTATTGATATCCAAAAGTTGTTTTAATATCAAGATTATATTGGAGCTGAAAATTGTTTCAGAAACCATCATGTGTGAAAGATATTGTGATATCTGAAACAATGTTTTTGGTTGCATTATGATAGAGTATAATTTAGCAAAATACATGTTCTCATATTGTATGAGAATTTATGAAGGTTGGAGACGCTAGGCGTCCTAATCTACCAAAAAGGTTTTGGGAACTGATATATACTCGCGATTCTTCCTTATAGGCTATAGTAGCTTGATCATGAAAGTTGTCATGATAAGAATGAATAGAAGATGTAAGTAAAATGTTTACTACACTAATAGATTACTAAAGAATGGATTTTTGAAAGAATGCCAAACATTTGATGATGGTGATCCACTTCAAAGTGCAAGTCCAAAGGTATTAGTATTTGACTATATACAAGCTTTGTACCATGTGTCATGTTGATGGCAGCACTATTGATGTTGATAGATTCTTTTAAAAGAAAAGGAATTTCTGAAAGAGAATCTATAAAATATTTGGCAGAAAATAAAAGGTTGGAGATGTCCAACTTAGGTATATAGAAGATATACATGTTATGGCTATATTCCTTGCTGGTTAAACAATGTGGTTCTTAGGTATTGGATACCGGTATTGGATATCGAATTGGTTGGTATGAAGTGTCATACAGGACAACGCAATTCATGAACTACAATGGCCTAAGTAACTAGCAAGATAATGAATGATGATGTTCATCGAAAACAAATAAAGTGTTATTGTGTTTTTCGTTGTCATCAAACCTAGACTTCAAGATTTGTTTAAATAATTGTTATTTTGTTCCGGTATTATGAGAACAATGGCTGTTCAAATAATTACCGTATTCCATAAAGGATGGATGAACTTTTACAAGTCTAGTTGGAGAAATCACATCCATAAACACTATTGCTAAAATGTCACAAGACAAATGATTGAAAGATCACTTATGAAGTGACATCGCTGTTTAAATTATATTTGAAAGAAAACATGAAGAAACTCCATGTTGATGGATTTTTGGAGTCTTTGATTTTGATCAATTGACGCATGTGAGACTTTCCTCGAGATAATTGAAACTCCGTCCATAGGCCAAAGAGGAACGGATGACTAGCTTATTGGAAATTGTGCATGCTGATGTACATACTCCATTATGTGTAGCCATATGCGATGGATCTTTTTGCTTCATATGCTTTCTCCAGAAATTTAAGTGAATATATCTATATATTTACTTAATAAGGAAGAAGTATGAAACAGTTGAAAGTTGTTCAAAGACTTTCAAGATGAAGTGGAAAATCATTGTAACAAGAAAATAAAGAGTTTATGATTCGATCATAAAGGACGATATTTGAGTTACATGTTTAGCAAAAACACCTAAGATTTGAGGAATTGTTCCATGATTTGTGTTTCCCGATAAACCATACGAGTATGGCATATTCGAGAGATGAAATCAAACCATGTTTGACATGGTAAGATCAAAGGTGTCATTTATAAAACTGTCATTATGTTTTAAAGATCGAAGCTTTAGAGACTACCGCTTTTACACTGAAAAGAGCACCATCGTGATCCATTGAGATGACACCATATGACTTATGGTTTGGGATAAAACCCGAATTGTCTTTTCTTCAAGTTTGGTATGCTATGCATAAGTAAAATGTTTACAACCAAAGTCGGATAAGCACGTCTTTGTAGGTTATCCCAAAGAATTTGTTGGGAATTTCTCCATAACATCGAGGACAAAAGAGTTTGTTACTTGGAACGTCAAGTTTCTTGAGAAGGAATTTTTCGTGAAAAGTTAAGTGGGAGGACAATAGAACTTTGATAAGGTTGTTGAACCTTAGCTATATGTGCTAATTAGCGCAGCGCCAAAAAGTGTCCCGGTGGCAGCCACAATGCTCATGGCTCCCGTGATTACAAAAGGTGTGATCTCGGAGATTAGAGTTCCTATAGGACCGTGTGGGTCGGTAAGAATCAAATAGTAAGATTTGATAAGCAAGTCGTTATTGTTTTTACAATGATAAACTAACTACATGCAAAGAAGCGATGATGGGCCCTGACTCCATAAAATGACTAGAAGTCATAGAATCCGTGATAGTATCCATACACGAGAAATCAAGTTTCTGAACTTGGAAGACCCTCCGAAAAGGTGTGAAGCTTATCGGTCGTGTTTGGATCTATAAAGAAATAAGACATGGATGTTTAACATCTATCAAATTGTCGACATGTCGGAAAGAAGTTTACGACAATGTTCAAGGAGTTGACTATGACAAGATTTGATCTTTCATAGCGATATATAGTCTTGACGGATTAATGTAGCAACCACTACATATAATTTGGTATATGGTAGTTGAATAAACAAAACAAGGTTCTTCTAATAGAACGGTAACCTAGCACATGTACATGACATGGTCCGAAGGGTTTTGTTAATTCAAAGGGTGCTAAAAGGGCATGTAAACTTCAATAGTTGAAGTAAGCATATCGGAGTTGGAATCTTCACCATGATGAAACTGTTAAAAGAGTTTAAATTCATCGGAGATGATGAAGATGCTTGCATTTGCAAGAAATTAAGTGGGAGCACTGAGACATATTATTAATACATTATGTAGAGGACATATTGTTGATTGGAAATGATGTATCTTGTATTGACACAAGTTAAGAATTTCATTAAAATAAGATTTCGATGAAAGACTTGGGCAAACCCGGAATATTTGGCATCAATATCTATATGGATAGATTAAGGCGCAAATATGGTTGTGCCAGACATACATATATGAGATATTGAAAGGGTTCAATATGGAAACAACAAGAAAGGTCCTTGCTGCATGGAAAGAATTGTATCAAGATTCAAGTGTTTCAACACTTGGTGAGTAAAATCACATGAAGATTTTGATCGATTATACCATGATATGTATTTATCCAGAATGTCCTATGCTCTAAATGTTATGAGCATATACCAGAATGATTCATAAGATGATCATTGGACAATAGTAAAGATATTCTTATGAGCTTTGGAAGAACTTAGAATATATCATGTATAAGTGGCAAATAGTTAAAGGTAGTTCATTGTAAAGTGTTACATTAATACTAATTTTGTCACAAGATACAAATTAAATTTATCTCAATTTAGACTATGGGTGGCACAATGTAATGGAAAGGATGTTCCATGATGGATTTGGATGAGTTCCAAAGTTGAGACATTGTGACGGATACTACAACAAAAGGCTAAGTATATAACCGCTATAGTAGCAGTAAAGGAGGGCATTTGTGTTAAGTAGTTTGTTATCAAACTAGGTGTGGTTCAAAGTGGGTTAATACTATGAAGATATATTGTGTGACAATAATATCAACATATTTTGAGCTGAACGAACTAAAGGTCTCACCAAAGGACCAAATTTATACAATTCCATCTCATTTGAGAATGAGTGATGCGTAGAGACACAAAGACATGCAAATACACAAGACCTGAAACTGTCAGATCTGGATATTATGTTAACCACTACCAATAGGGTATATGCAACACAACAAAGCCATAGGTGTTCCATACGCAAAGTTTTTCAAACTAGATTATTGACTCTAGTGCAAGTGGGAGACTGAAGGGAATATGCCCGAGAGGCAATAATAAAGTGGTTATTATCTTATTCCATGTTTATGATAAATGTTTATTTTGCATGCTATAATTGTATTGATCGGAAACGTCAATACATGTGTGTTTAATAAACAAAAAGGGTTCCTAGTTATGCCTCTCTTATAGACTAGCTTGTTGATTAACAAGATGATCAAGGTTTCCTGATCATAGACATTGGATGTTGTTAATAACAAGGTCACAACATTAGTTGAATGATGTGATGAACATTCGTCCAAAGTATAGCATTACGATCAAAGTCATTATGTTTATATAGCTACAACATCATACGAAGTAATCTTTATCCTTAGACCATGAGATCATGTTAATTGCTAACACCGGAAGAGTATCTTGATAACATCAAACGTCACACCGTAACAGGGTGACAATAAAGATGGGTTTAGTGCTACGAAGGTGTTATGTTGAGGCTCATGGATCAAGAGAGGAATTTGTCAATCCCTATGACGGATAGATATACTCTGGGCCCTCTCGGTGATATCACATTAAGATAGCTTGCAAGCAAGTGATGTGATCACAAGAATGTTATATCACGGGAACGAGAAAAGAGTGCATGTCGGTAACGAGATCAAACTAGGTATGGATATACCGATGATCGAGTCTCGGACATGTAATATATCGCGAGACAAAGGGATTTAGTTACTAGCGTTAAAGGTTCTCACGGTCACAGAAGTCATAGTTGAATGTGTAGGAGTCAGTATGGATCTCCAGGTCCCGCTTCTGATTATTGATCTGAGAGGGGTCTCGATCATGTCTCCATTATTCGCGAACCCTAGGGTGACACACTTAAGGATACCGACACCATTTGGAGCAAATATGTTTCAGATAAAGATTTAAGAAAGCGTTGGAATTATTTCAATAGACACCGAAACTGGTTCGGGTGAAATTGCTGAAATTGGTTCTGCATGTAATATTGAAATGTTGCAGGGGGTTTTATGTGAATGTTTTTTAATTAAAGTAATTAACAAAATTCTGAATAAAAATAATAAAAGAGTTTTATTAAATAAGAGAGCATTAAATTTGGAGAAATTTAATGCATTTAAAGTGGAGACTTTAAAAGGGAATGTGAAGAGGCATTTTAATGTGGAGGGGTTACCACCACATGAATGGAGGAGGTTAAGAGGCACCTCCTCCATGCGCCGGCCATGAAGGAGGGGCACCCCCTCCTCCTATAAAAGGCCACCCTCTCCTCACTTCTCACAAACACCTCCTTGTGAAGGATCTCTCTCCCCTCTAGTATTATTCCACCATGGTCTTGGATTAGCGAGATACATGTTCCCGGTGGCTTTATCTAGAAAGGAGTTGCTGCTTCCGCTGCTTTGCTGGAGCGAGGGACGGAGGTTGTCGGGGTACCGGACGTGTGTGCGATCACGGATGCACCGCTGCTTTGCGGTGCTGGACTTGGTGCTGCTGGAGCTGGATCTGATGGACGTGCTGGAGCCGGACCTGCTGGACTTCCTCACGATCTTGAGATTGGCAAGTGTACGACTACATCAACCACGAGTTCCTACTCGTTAAGAAAACTCGTTTTCTTCGAGGGTAAGTTCTCGTTGGATGTATGTCCACCCGTTGCTTTGTACCTAGTAGATAGATCTTGGCGTGTAGTTCACATCGTAGGAAAATTTTGTTTTCTATGCTGCGGACCCAACATTGCTAGCATCTACTCGGCCAAGATATCTACTAACAATGGAGATCATGCAAGATCACAAATAACAAAGACATGATAGAATCAATAATCATTCTGAAATAGCATCTCAATATCCATCGGATCCCCACAAACACAACATGCACAATTACAAAGAGATGATCTTGATCATGAACGGAGCTCACAAGATCTAGACATGAAAGCACAAAGGAGGAGAACCAGCCATCTAGCTACTACATGGATCCGTAGTCCAAGGATGAACTACTCACGCATCACACCAAAGGCTTGCATGGTGATGAAGAATGCCTCCAGGGTGAATTCCCTCTCCGGCAGGGTGCTGGGAAGAGCTTTAGATCCCTCCCGATCTAGGGATAGAGATGACGACAGCTACAGACTCTTTCCTGGATTTTTGATCGGGCACTTAGGGTTTCTGTATCGGAGGCAATATATAGGCGAAAGGGGAGGCCGATGGGTTCTTTAGGCGGCCACACGACCCCCTGGCGCGGGCCAGGCCTAGCCACACGGCCAGGTGGTGTGGGCGGCCCCTGGTTCCTCTCCATCTCGTATTTTGGCTCCCTGTCCCCCTCGGTGAAATATTGACTTTGGATTTTGTCCCATCCAATTCTGAGAATATTCATTTTCTGACTTTCCAGGAACCAAAAACAGCAGAAAACATGCAGTTGGCACTGTGGCATCTTGTTAATAGGTTAGTCCAAGAGAGTGTATTAAAAGTACTCCAAAGTGTGGACAAAACATAAGAAAGTAGATATAGACCAAGCATGGAACATCAAAAATTATAGATACGTTTGCAACGTATCAATAACCTCCCAAGTTTCTCCACTTGAGACGCTATATAAATTTGTAACAGTTGACTCCCCACCATCAGGGAGGCCAAAAGCATCACAGAATTGTTTGAAAGTTATTTTGTATGGCTACTGGTTTATGGTGAAGCTTACCGCACACACATTACCTTTCTCCTTGTGGTAATCATAGAAAGAGGCGAGGAACTCATGGGTGAGCTTCGTGTAGGTATTGTGGCTCGCGTAGTCGAGTAGTGTTATCCCGGCCTTATCACACATGAGGTCGAAGTCCACGCTCAACCCTGCCACGGTGAGAAAGCTATGATCGGCCCAACGTGTGGGCAACACCCTCCTTGACGAAACAATGGCCAACTTGCTATTGATCCCGGCCCGGAGCCTGAGCTCTTGCCACATTGGCGCTTGCTCTTGCGAAAAATACTACCAATTTTGTTCATCTTGGTGCATGATCTGTTGATTCACCCACTCAAACAAACAAAATCCACGAAGAATTAAGAGTTCTAGGTGGGTTTTGAGAGGTTTGGAGAGAGAATATGAGAGAAAAAGTGTGGAGGGAGAAGAAACCTAGCCTCCTCGGTGCGATTAAGAGGTCATGCCAAACTATCGGCCGCAGCTATACGGGCAGGTGAAGTGGTTCCCGCCGTATAGTTGCGGCAGCGTCGACAATTAGGGTTTCTTTACGCAGATCTCAGCTATACGGGCACAACTATACGGCCGGATCAAAATGATCTCGCCATATAGTTGGTTGTCAAACCTTCTGTACCCTCAAGATAAATTTTATGAAACATGCATCGATATCTATATGACCGGAATTTTTATTCCCGCCGTATAGTTGGTCGCAAAACCATTGGTACCCCGGAAAAGAAATTGTACGAAGGCATCAATATGTATACAACTGAAACTATACGGCCGGAATTTTTATTCCCACCGTATAGTTGGTCATTAAACCTTCTGTGCCTAAGAAAGAAAATTTGTCGATGGCAAAGATATCTATACAGCAAAACTATACGGGCATAATTTTTATTCCCACCATATAGTTGGTCGTTAAACCTTCTGTAATCATCAAAAAAAGTTCCATTTCTTCGAGAATTCTTTCTTATCCTAAAACATAGCGAAATACCTTGTTTTTGACAGAAAAATGATAGTAGAAATTTCGACCAACATCGACATGTATAGAGCAGGATTTTTAGTACTACCAAACTTCTTCTCCTCAACTGGAGATTCACTTTTAATCTGAACTAAATGATTAAGCTAGTTTTTGTAGATAAAACTCAAACTTTTATTTTATACTTATTCTACACTTTCTTAATCGATGTTTCTACTAATTTTTGACAACTTCATCTTCACGGGCGCGCTTCCGCAAGAATGTTTGTGAAAAAGTTGTAGGAATAGATGAACATTTTATTCTTTAATTTATTTTATTAATGTGATGGGTTGACTCCCATTAAGCATTTTCTTAAGAATGGTTGAATAATTCAACCCCTTCTTTGTTCTCGAATTCTTACCTTGCGTTGCCCCTTATCAAAGGCACTTACCATATGAACTCGTTTTGCCGGTGGAATATATCTTTCTTGCTTCTAGCTTCTTTGGAAAATACCGGATGATTTCAGCATCATAAACATTGAAGATTATTTTCCCTTGCCATAATAAACTAATGCTCCTGCAGTACTAAGGAAAGGTCTTCCAAGTATTATGGATAATTTTTCATCTTTTGGCATTTTTCATCTTTTGGCATTTCAAGAATAACATGCTCATGTATTCTAAGTAGAACATCCTCAATCATACCAATGGGTTGTTTAGTGGACTTGTCAGCCATCTGTAAAGTGATAGTAGCAGGGGAATACTCCCCTAATCCTAACCTTTTATAAAGGGAATATGGCATTACACTAACTCCTGCACCTAAATCACACAAGGAATTATGAATGTCTATTTTTCCTATTAAGCATGAAATAGTTGGTATTCTGGGATCTCCTGATTTAGATAATAGCTTCCCATTAGTAGGATAACTAGTCACCATGGTAATGGTTTCAGTTATTTCTTTCTTTCTACTATGAATATCACAGAGGAATTTAGAATAGGTAGGAACTTTTATTGCATCCGCAAATGGGATTTCCAGATGAAGGTCACCAAGTGCCTTTTTAAAAGAATCATAGATTACCTGATCTGGTGCTTTCTTTTTTCGATATGGATAAGGAAGCTTTTGCTCACCTTTCTTATTCTTGTCTTTTACCTTTTGTGGAGGTTTAGGCTCTGTTGTTGCTTTCTTTTGTTGCTGCTTATTGCTCTTCTTCTTTTCTACTACAACAACTTCATCTTCATTGCTTATCTCTTTTTCTTCTCTTGGATCAACCGTCTCTGCATTAGAGTCATAACGGTCATCATGTGCATCAATTTTCTCCTCCAAGGTTTGATCTTGTGTTTCTTGAGTAGTTCCATCTTGAGGATCCGCCATTGTATCATCTTCTTGGCTTGCTTTGAGCAAGGCCTTTTCCCTTCAATCTTTTTCAGCTTCATATTTCGGTGGTCCTAATGGTCCTATAACAACTGAACCTCCCCCCGTAACAACATTAGTAGAAACAGGAATATCTCTATCATTTTGAAGAAAAATTTGATAGCCAGATGCTATTTGTTCACATTGGGTTTCAATCATACTAAGGTACTTGTGAAATAATTTTATTTCTTGGCCAATCTCCTCATAATTTTCCATGAGTTCCGCAAAAATCCTTTTATGTTTTTGAAAGTTCTTATGCAGGTTATTATGAGACTTTGCTTGTCGATGTTTTAATTCTAGAAAAACTTTTGTAGTTTCATCTTCTTCAGTAAAAACTTGTAACAAGTCTACTTTGTTTTCCTTAACAAGTTCAGAAGGTATACCTTTTTCTTTCATTGTTTTGCGTACTACAGGCATAAGATCAAGAGTTATCCGAAGTATCCCTTTTTCCAGCTTAGTGCCGAAATTAGGATTATATAAGGAATCATTCTTTGCCCTAGTAGACATCAATTCGAAACATGATTTAACAATTAAAGTATTTATCGATCCTCCTGCTAAGAAGTTAAGCAACTCTCTACATTGAGTATTAAGACCATGGTAAAATAAATGGCAAATAATTGATCCAGAATAGCCATGATTAGGAATACTATTGATCATTCCAAAGAATCTATCCCAGGCTTGTGGGTAATTTTCTCCCACATTCGGGCTAAAGTTGCCTATATTCTTTCTAATTTTAGTTACCTTCTTAAAAGGATTAAACCTGTTTATGAATTTAACAATGTCGTTTTCCCACATTTGACGTAATGACGAGGGAGAGAATATAACTAGTCTAGAGCCTTACCTTTAAGAGACCACCGCAATAATTTTAGACGAGACAAGTCTCTTGGCAAACCATTTGGTCCAAGTGATGTTATCACATCGTCGAACTCTCTATGATGTCTTCCTGGGTCTTCATCTTCCCTTCCACTAAAATCTTTGTCCTGCAAAATTTTAATAATCTCGCCATCGAATCAATATTCTCTAACTCCAGGATTAGGAAATTCTATTGGTTGTTTAAGAAACTCTAAACTTGGAGCACTATATTCTCTAGGAGTTTTCTCAGGTTTCTTGGGAGTTGTTTTGTAAATAGAAATGATTTCCATAATATCACTTAGGTTTTCAACTTCAACCTTATTTGATCTTAAAAGTTTTTCAATAATTTCCTCGCGCCTTTGAGCAGGCACATGCTCAAAATAATCTGGTAAATAGGTCCTACAAGAGCATGTAGACCCTTTGTCTCCTAGGGAGACCGTTTTGTAGTAGTAACACCTGAAATATCAAGAGACAAAAACTTAGCACTTATCTCCCCAACAACGGCGCCAAAAAATAGCTTGATGTCTGCAAGTGCACATATCTGTTGTAGCTAGTTTCGAAGTATAGATGTCGATCCAATAGGGAGCCCAAAGGTAAGTGTTTATGAATGAAATCTCTATCACACCCAAAGTTGTCACAGGTCTTCGAGTGAATTGACTGCAAGGGTAGAAATAAGAATGGAATTTGGATTAAACTGGATGTATTTAAATAAAACTAAAATGTAAACTTCAGGAATAAAAAGCATAAAAGTAAACAACGATTTGATTGTTTGTTGTTTTCTGCAGATGACAAAGAAGGCACGAGGAGATATAGTTCATGGTGATAGTGACTATGCTAGGCGGACGAATGATAAGTGTAACAATTATAATCTTATAAGTATATGTGTAGGCGAGCAACCCATAATTAGCCGGAACTCCTCTTGGTAGATTTCATCCCAACTTCAATAATCCTACTAGTCTGTTACCAAAACCATGGTCAGACACTAGACGATTAAGATCCTTCAAGTTGCTTAGCATTTAAGCTCCTTTGATCAGACTAATGCAATAAGCACAGTGGTTCCTCGTTATCCTCGAGTCTACTAGTTTCCCATTGATATCCCCGTGTCACTCAAGAGTCGCCGGTCTGCTAGCAAACAAGATCCTATCCATGTAGAACAAAGCATCATGTTGTATGGGCCCTTAATTGGACAACAAGAATTAGGCATCTCACAGATAGTCAAGCAAACATAATATAGTGATTAAAATCAATCACAAACTAATGGAAAATATATGGAGGCACATCACATCTCACCAATCCCTTACATCTCCCTTGCCCAAGGAACTTACTCACACATGAGAGAAGAAAGCATCATTGATATAATTAAATAAAGGGAGTTCTTCTCAATATTACCATGGAGATCCACAATAAGAATAGAAAAGTAATCCAAGACAATTCAAGATAGGAAGAAACAATCTCAAACCCTAGTCTTGCAAGGTGAATATTTCTCTCTCTCCCTCTCTCTCTCTCTCTCTCTCTCTAGTACAAGTAATGACTATGGGGGTGTGTTGGCTAGGAGGTCAAAGATTGTGGAGCGAGATGAAGATCGGCTTCGCCTCCTTCTCCGGATCTGTTCCTCCTCCTTTCTAGATGGGATGGCGGCTATTGTGTTCTGATTTTGTGTGGCACTGTTCATGAAAGTTGTCCCTTTTGACAAGACGGAGGCGGCGGCACCTATACGGCGAGAACTATAAGGTCTGAAAAATATTCCCGCCGTATAGTTGCTCATTAAAGTTTCTGTTTTCCTCCCTTGATTGCTTCCAAAAAGAGACTTGCTTGTTTTTTCCTGAATATTGTGTTTCCCCTGTTAAAACCTTCTATTGATGTTGAGAACCTGAAACACACATTAAAAACCAAGTTTTCTTTGCTACCGAAGTATTAGCATTAGGTAAAGCTAGAAAACAATCAAATCCAGAGGGAAACCATCAATAAAAACCATAAAAAATGTCGAATCTCACAGCTATCGGTGCACAGGCTCCATAATACGGCTAGAAGTTCCTTGATCCAGCATCCAAGCGAATGTTGTAGGGGCTTGATCACCCAGGGCTTGATGCTGGCTACCACTAGGACATTTTACCTTTCAACCTGCCCATTGGACTATATATGCGCGACAGATGCTAGGTCCAATCTGATCCCCTTGTTGCAACAAAAGCAAGCAAACCCGCCCTTGGTGAGGTTTGTCCCATTGTCCGTGATGATGTTGTGGGGGGGGGGGGGGTACCCGAACTGGATAATAATGTCCTAGAAGAAAGTGCCGACCATGGCACCGTCCAGCTTCCGGATGGTCTTGGCTCCAACCCATTTTGTAAACTTGTCCACCCCAACCAGCAAATGGGTCATGCCCGTGCAAGATTTCTTGAAGGGCCCGACCATGTCGAGACCCTAGATGCCGAATGGCCACGTGATGGGAATTGTCTCGAGGCCCCAGTTGGCTGAATCGTTGGCACCCGCTGCACGCCCAGACCATCTGCAACCCTGGAAAATGCCGCCCATGCTACACTTTTACAGCTCTTGGTAGATGATGGTGTAGGTGTGCGCCCTTCTCCTGATTTGCCTAGCTGCCACCTCGTCCTATGGAAGCTCTCCATTGATGAGGTAGCTAATGAAGGGTTGCTCCCAAGATGGCACTTCTCGGATGGCGAAGATGACCTCATGCACCGACTGAAATGTGTCAAGTGGCCGGCCGGGTGGGAGTCTCGAGCCGGCATCCCCTGAGCTGCTTGGGTCAGTCGGGGGTGCTGAACTTGATGATCCAGCAACCTCCAGTTCTTTTGAACCAGGCGGCGCTAGCACTTTTGAATCGGGCGGGTGGCTGTGGGCTCGCGGAGCTGAAAACCCCCGAGTTTCTTTCCCACACGATGGAGTCGGATTCCGAAGATGGGGTGATGGAGGGCTTGTAGAGGTTCTCTAGCGAAACTTCGGGTGGAATTTCTTGCCTGGTGGATCTAACTAGGGAGAGCAAGTTGGCTGCTTTGTTGATGGATCAAGGGACGTGATGGAACTCACACCCCTTGAAGCAAGCACTCATCTTCTAGACGTAGAACCGGTAGAGAGCCATGTTGGCGTCCCAGGCATCCCACTCTCTGGACACTGTTGTACCACCAAGTCTAAACCCCCAAAGCAGAGGATCCGGCAAATGCTGATTTCTTTGGCGAGCCGGAGGCTGTGCTCTAGTGCTTCATATTCAGAAAAATTATTCTAAGCAGTGAAGTGAATCTAGAGCACATATTCCAACCGGTCTCCTTTGGGCGAGGTGAGCACAATGCGGCTCCCAAGCCTCCACACATATTTGAGCCATCGAAGTGCATCTTCCAATGGTCAGATTTGGGGAACAGGGGAAGGTATTGGGTCTCAACCCAGTTAACCAAGAAATCTGATAGTGCTTGCGACTTAATGGTGATCCTTGGCTCGTACTAGATGAAGTGGGTGGTTAGCTCGATAGCCCATTTGGCAACCCAGCTAGTAGCGTCTTTGTTGCTGATGATCTCAGAGAGAGGGGCGGTGCACACCACCTTGATTAGATTCTATTGGAAGTAGTGCTTCATTTTCTTGCACGCCAGGTACACACCATAGCACATCTTCTGGTAGTGCGGGTAGTTCTGCTTGGAGAGGGAGAGCACTTCTCTCAGATAGTAGACGGATCGTTGGACCGGCTAGGAGTTGCCTTCCTCGTGGCGCTCCACCACCAGGAAGATGCTGATGACCCGGCTAACGGCTGCTATATAGAGCAACATCGGCTCCTTCTTAGTCGGCGTGGCCAATACTAGTGTTGTGGATAGCATGCACTTGAAGTCGTGGAATGTGGCATCCGCCTGCGTGGTCCAGGTAAACTTGTCAGTCTTCTTCATCAGCTGGTAGAGCGAAAGCGCATTCTCCTCCAACCAGCTCACGAACCGGCTGAAAGAGGCTAGGCACCCGGTGAACTTTTGGACTCCAAGTAAGCTAGTCGATGGACGCATCCTCTCGATCGCAGCGATCTTTTCTAGATTTGCCTTGATCCCTTGTTGTGAAACGAGAAAACCGAGGAGCTGGACAGCTAGAATGTCGAATGCGTCATCTGGTACTGATGGAGATTTGCAAAGGTCTCCCGCAGGTCATTAAGGAGGGTGCGCTTATCCTTGGTCTTTATCACCACATCATCAACATATAGGCATGGACATTCTTGCCAATTTGTGAGTGCAAGCATTTCTGCATGCAACGCTGGTAAGTGGCGCCTGCATTTTTCAAGCCGAAAGGCATAGTGACATAACAGTAAGCCCCATACGGGGTAATGATTGATGTATTTATTTGATTAGCCGAATTTAACCAGATCTGATATTAGCCAGAATAGCAATCCAAGAAGGATAACTGCTCGCAGTCGGCCGTAGAATTAATGACTTGAACAATATGGGGTAAAGCGAAGGGGTATTTTGGCATGCCTTGTTCAGGCTGGTGTATTCGATACACATTCTCCGGGTCTTGTTCTTTTTTAGCACCAGGACCAGGTTAGGCAACCAGTCTAGGTGGTATACTTCCATAATCAACTCGACTGCTAGTAGGCGGGTGATCTCATCACCGATGATCTTTCTCATGTCTTCTACAAAGCGATGAAGGGGCTTCTTGTCCGGCTTGGCATCCAGCCGCACATGAAGTGAGTGCTCGATGAACTTCCTTGAAACACCTGACATGTTATTTGGAGACCAAACAAAGATGTCCCGATTCTCATGGAGGAAGTTGATGAGCTCGCTTTCCTATTTGTTGTCGAGGCTAACCCCAATGACGATGAACTTTCCTGGCCCGGAGGGGTCGAGCAGTGTAACACCCCTAGTTCTACTAAATAGTAATTAGGGTTTATTGTGCATTCACGAGAATCATGTTGGGTTCGCAGCATAGAAAACAAATTGTTTCCTATGATATGAACATCTAATAACCAAGATCTATCTACCTAGATACAATCAACATGTGGATATACATCCATAGAGAACTTACCCTCAAAGATCGATAGAGTGTTACAAGATTTAATCTCATGGATGATGTAGTCGTTCACTTGCCGATCTCAGGATCCTGATGAAGTCTAGCACCCCAAAGCAGCAGTGCATCCATGATCACACACACGTCCGGTACCCAACAACCTCCAAGTACTCTCTCGATCAAAGCAGCGAAAGAAGCAAATCATTCCAGAGAAATCCACCGGGAACATGTACTTCACTAATCCGAAGCCATGAGGAATATTCTAAAGGGGGAGAGATTTTTCACGAGGAGGTGTGAGAGGAGAGGAGGATGCCTCCTTTTATAGGTGATGGGGGCAACCCCATGCCATGGACGATGGCCATGGTGGGTGCCTCCACCTCTCCCTCATTCATGTGAGTGGAGCTTCCACTAAGAATTCCCACATCAATTCCATCTCCACTCAAAGTTGCATTGGTTTTACACTAAAATTAATGCAGCTGTCATTTAATAAAACAATTTTATATTTTATTCAGAATTTTCTTAATTACTTTAATTAACAACAATTTCCATAAAACCCCTTGCAATACTTCGATATTATATCTGGAACCCTTTTTAGCAATTTGACTCCGAATAATTCTAGCGTCCATCAAAATAATTCCAGCGCTTTCATAATCTTTCCATGGTATCATATTTGCTCCAAATGGTGTCAGTATCCCTTAAGTGTGTCACCCTATGATTCGTGCATAATGAAGACATGATCGAGACCCCTCTCCGATCAATAATTAGCAGCAGGACCCAGAGAGCCGTACCAGCACTACTACAAAAAAGGCTATCTATGGCGTACGGGTCATCCACTGTCTTTACGCCACTGATATTTTTTATCAGTGGCATATGTCGATATGCACATGTATAGTCCACACATTAGTGGCGCATCTCCATCCGTGCGCCAAGGATAGTCCACATCCCACGGATACAATTCCCTTATCCGTGGCGCACCCCTCAGACGTGCACCACTGATATGTTTTTGTTTTTTATATGTTGCCCTCATATTTGTATAGGTATTATACAGGTATTATACAAATATTATGAAGGTGTTATACCGGTATATGTACACACAAAGATAGTTATAATACTTAATAACACTAATTAGAATCCAAGACCTATCGAGTAAGCAACGAATTGTGGCATAAGTTGAGGTCCCGGGACTGGTCTAGTTGCAAGTTGGCCATCACATGATATATCACGTGCTCACCTAATTTAAACTATGATCAAATACATTATAACTGCAATGACTATGAGCAGGACGTGGACCGCGACTAAGGCCTTCATCAGGTTCTTCCACCTAGCTTCCTCTCGCAGGTGGTTCCTCCACCTAGATTCTGCCATGTCTCTAGTATTGTACTCTTTGTAGTTGTTGCCCCTGAAATTCTTCACTTGTTTCTAACAGTCCTCCCACTCACTTTAGACTCCTGGAACGACACCCTTGTACATAACGTATCACTTTTCCATTTGTGTACACAAGGCAGATAGAATATTACATAACGGAAAGCCAATGGTTGACATGATGCATGTTCACAAAAGGTACAAAACAACAAAATGAACATCATCCAGATCGAGCCATTGCAACAAATATGAACTAGGGTCCATAGTTAGAGTGGACATAGAAAATTACAGGGATGGTGTTAGCGAGCCACTTAGGATGCACAAGATATGTATATGTGCATATCAAAAAACTCACTGACACCACCCCTAGGATCAGATCAGAAATCAAGGAACACCTATAGTGGCGCCCTGGCATTTAATCATCTACCATTGCAACAAAAATAAGAACCAAAACTATGAACATCTAGTACTATAGGGCCACATACTTATGTTGGACACAAAAATCACAGGGATGGCGTAAGCGAGCCAAGTAGGATGCATAACATATGTATTTGTGCATATCACAAGGTTCGCTCACACCGCCCCCAGGATCACATCCGAAATGAAGGCACACCTATATAGTGTCGTGCTAGCCTTTTAATCATCGGTAGTTGCAACAAGCAAGTACCAAAACATGAACATCAAGTACTAAGGGCCTCATAATTTATGTTGACACAAAAATACCATGAATCAAAATTATATAAGTAAGTCTAACGACCATCGAAACAATATATATAGAGAGCTAGGCGCATCGTCAATAACAATAATTAAGTTTAATGACCGTATAGTTTCGAGCTAGGCAAGTTATTAATCCGTTTACAATGTCTGAGACATCCAACAATAGTTCAAAACTGCATCCAACTGGGAAATGTAAACATCAAGACTTCTAAAATGGTGCAGGGAATGGTAGTACACAATCTTTTGTCATGAACTTCCTATCATCACCCTGCATTTCTAGGCGTTCTTCTATCTCGCGATTTTGCAATTTAATGTCGGTGTAGTGCATGACCCCCCCACTTCTGTGGACATCATGATTGATGATTTCGTACAACTGAGTCTGGATGCGAAAGAATTGTTCTCCGAGATTGTCATCCACGATGGTAGCCATATTTTATGCCCACTTCCACAAATTTGATGGTATCTTAAGCAGCTATTGATCCCGAACAAACCCGCTCATGTGATATAGGACATAAAAGGTCTGCTTTTGACTATCTGCTTGCTACTTGACGCGGGGGAATTCCATTACGTGGGTAAACACGTGTTTTCCTTCCCTGACATGTTCCACCGCCTTGCTGAAGTGGCCTCCATCTTAGGCGTAGGCATTGATAGCATCATCTAGAACACTCTTTATGTTGCCATAGTATTTCTTCTTTGTCAAACTTCCCAAGTCAAAATACGTGGCTTGTGAAAGCTTTGGGCAAATTTTGATGAGTGTGCAGTATTTACCACTTTGCAAAACAATTCAAACATAAATGTATTGGAACCAAATGATGTAAATCTATTAAACATGTTACAGGTGGCCAACGAATAAGTGTTGTACTTACTCGGGGAAGAAAGGCACGAGAAGGTAATCCTTCTTTCTGTTCTTCATCATGAAGTCTTTGAGGTAATCCTGCACGAGTGACTGGTACCCAGGGTCCGCTATCGCGATGCCCTGGGTATCTCTCTCTCTCAACCTTCATCGCCATGTTGAGCGAGTATAGGCGGACTAGGGTATAGTTCGGCCATTTCGATTGAAACAAATTGAAGATGCCTTTGAACCACAGAAGAACAAATCTGCAGGGGGTGTATTAACGAAGACCTTGCCCTCTAGCACCTTGACCATGAAAATAGGATGCGATGGATATTTTTTGTTCATAAGTTGATTATCTAGAAACATAATACTATGGTGCAAATTCTACATAGGTGGACTTGCTCCTTTGAGCAGCCGCAATTCTAGTATCGGCTTACTTGTTATATGCATGTTCCATAAGACATCCTTGGGTTCATATGGCACGCCATCCCGCGTCCGGATAGTCCTCGCCACCTTCGGAGTTGGCTGGCTCGCAGCCTTCAGCTTCTTACTTCATTTTCAACCCTTCTTCTGTTGAGCAGGGACCTCTAACTCCTCACTGGTCACATGGTGTAGTGTGGTAGGGCTGAAAACAATTCCACGATTGTCTTGTGGAGCATCGGTGATAGGTGGAGGCATCTCTTAAGAACTGTTGAAGACCAAACGCTGCATGCACATCGTACTAGGACCATCTATATCATCACGAGCGCAACCAAAGGGTTCAATAGAAGGCATGTAAATTCCATCATCAACGCTAGTGTTGAGGAATGCATCCATGTTGTCATCATTGCTATCATCGTGTGGCATATCTGTTGGGTCCACAACATAGAAAACAAAAAATTTCCTACGATGTGAACTACACGCCAAGATCTATCTACTAGGTACAAAGCAACGGGTGGACATACATCCAACGAGAACTTACCCTCGAAGACAACGAGTTTTGTTAACGAGTAGGAACTCGTGGTTGATGTAGTCGTACACTTGCCGATCTCAAGATCGTGAGGAAGTCCAGCACGTCCATCAGATCCAGCTCTAGCAGCACCAAGTCTAGCACCGCAAAGCAGCAGGGCATCCGTGATCACACACACGTCCGGTACCCCGACAACTTCTGACCCTCGCTCCAGCAAAGCAGTGGAAGCATCAAGTCCTTTCTAGATAAATCCACCGGGAACATGTATCTCGCTAATCCGAGACCATGGGGGAATAATACTAGAGGGGGAGAGAGATCCTTCACAAGGAGGTGTGTGTGAGAAGTAAGGAGAGGGTGGCCTTTTATAGGAGGAGGGGTGCCCCTCCTTCATGGCCGGCGCATGGAGTAGGTGTCTCTTCACCTCCTCCATTCATGTGGTGGTAACCCCTCCACATTAAAATGCCCCTTCACATTCCCTTTTAAAGTCTCCACTTTAAATGCATTAAATTTCTCCAAATTTAATGCTCTCTCATTTAATAAAACTCTTTTATTATTTTTTATTCAGAATTTTGTTAATTACTTTAATTAATAAACATTCACATAAAACCCCCTGCAACATTTCAATATTCATGGAGAACCAATTTCAGCAATTTCACCTGAAACAGTTTTGGTGTCTATTGAAATAATTCCAACGCTTTCTTAAATCTTTATCTGAAACATATTTGCTCCAAATGGTGTCAGTACCCCTTAAGTGTGTCACCCTACGGTTCGCGAATAATGCAGACATGATCGAGACCCCTCTCAGATCAATAATCAGAAGCAGGGCCTGGAGATCCATACTGACTCCTACACATTTAACAATGACTTCTGTGATCGTGAGAACCTTTAACGCTAGTAACTAAATCCCTTTGTCTCGCGATACATTACATGTCCGAGATTCGATCATCGGTATCTCCATACCTAGTTTGATCGCGTTGCCGACATGCACTCTTTTCTCGTTCCCGTGATATAACATTGTAGTGATCACATCACTTGCTTGCAAGCTATATCAATGTGATATCACCGAGAGGGCCCAGAGTATATCTATCCGTCATTGGGATTGACAAATTCCACTCTTGATCCATGAGCCTCAACATAACACCTTCGTAGCACTGGACCCATCTTTATAGTCACCATGTTACGGTGTGACGTTTGATGTTATCAAGATACTCTTCCGGTGTTAGCAATTAACATGATCTCATGGTCTAAGGATAAAGATTACTTCGTATGATGTTGTAGCAATATAAACATAATGACTTTGATCGTAATGCTATACTTTGGATGAATGTTCATCACATCATTCAACTAATGTTGTGACCTTGTTATTAATAACATCCAATGTCTATGATCAGGAAACCTTGATCATCTTGTTAATCAACAAGCTAGTCTATAAGAGAGGCATAACTAGGAACCCTTTTTGTTTATTAAACACACATGTATTGACATTTTCGATCAATACAATTATAGCATGAAAAATAAACATTTATCATAAACATGGAATAAGATAATAACCACTTTATTATTGCCTCTCGGGAATATTGCCTTCAGTCTCCCACTTGCACTAGAGTCAATAATCTAGTTTGAAAAACTTTGCATATTGAACACCTATGGCTTTCTTGTGTTGCATATACGCTATTGCTAGTGGTTAACATAATCTCCGGATCTGACAGTTTCAGGTCCGTGTGTATTTGCATGTCTTTGCGTCTCTACGCATCACTCATTCTCAAATGAGATGGCATTGTATAAATTTGGTCCTTTGGTGAGACCTTTAGTTCGTTCGGCTCAAAATATGTTGATATTATTTTCACACAATATATCTTCATAGTATTAGCCCACTTTGAACCACACCTAGTTTGATAACAAACTACTTAACACAAATGCCCTCCTTTGCTGCTACTATAGCAGTTATATACTTAGCCTTTTGTTGTAGTATTCGTCACAATGTCTCAACTTTGGAACTCATCCAAATCCATCATGGAACATCCTTTCCATTACATTGTGCCACCCGTAGTCTAAATTGAGATAAATTTAATTTGTATCTTGTGACAAAATTAGTATCAATGTAACACTTTACAATGAACTACCTTTAACTATTTTCCACTTATACATGATATATTGTTAGTTCTTCCAAAGCTCATAAGAATATCTTTACTATTGTCAATGATCATCTTATGAATCATTCTGGTATATGCTCATAACATTTAGAGCATAGGACATTCTGGATAAATACATATCATGGTATAATCGATCAAAATCATCATGTGATTTTACTCACCAAGTGTTCAAACACTTGAATCTTGATACAATTCTTTCCATGCAGCAAGAACCTTTCTTGTGTTTCCATATTGAACCCTTTCAATATCTCATATATGTATGTCTGGCACAACCATATTTGCGCCTTAATCTATCCATATAGATATTGATGCCAAATATTCCGGGTTTGCCCAAGTCTTTCATCGAAATCTTATTTTAATGAAATTCTTCACTTGTGTCAATACAAGATACATCATTTCCAATCAACAATATGTCCTCTACATAATGTATTAGAAATATGTCTCAGTGCTCCCACTTAATTTCTTGCAAATGCAAGCATATTCTTCATCTCCGATGAATTTAAACTCTTTTAACAATTTCATCATGGTGAAGATTCCAACTCCGCTATGCTTACTTCAACTATTGAAGTTTACATGCCCTTTTAGCACCCTTTGAATTAACAAAACCCTTCGGACCATGTACTGTACACGTCCTAGGTTACCGTTCTATTAGAAAACCTTGTTTTGTTTATTCAACTACCATATACCAAATTATATGTAGTGGTTGCTACATTAATCCGTCAAGACTATATATCGCTATGAAAGATCAAATCTTGTCATAGTCAACTCCTTGAACATTGTCGTAAACTTCTTTCCGACATGTCGACTATTTCATAGATGTTAAACATCCATGTCTTATTTCTTTATAGATCCAAACACGACCGATAGGCTTCACGCCTTTCCGGAGGGTCTTCCAAGTTCAGAAACTTGATTTCTCGTGTATGGATACTATCACGGATTCTATGACTTCTATTCATTTTATGGAGTCAGGGCCCATCATCGCTTCTTTGCATGTAGTCGGTTCATCATTGTAAAAATAATAACGACTTGCTTATCAAATCTTACTATCTGATTCTTACCGACCCACACGGTTCTATAGGAACTCTAATCTCCGAGATCACACCTTTTGTAATCACGGGAGCCATGAGCATTGTGGCCGCCACCGGGACACTTTCCAGCGCTGCGCTACTTAGCACATATATATAAGGTTCAACAACCTTACAAAGTTCTATTGTCCTCCCACTTAACTTTTTGTGAAAAATTCCTTCTCAAGAAACTTGACGTTCCAAGTAACAAACTCTTTTGTCCTCGGTGTTATGGAGAAATTCCCAACAAATTCTTTGGGATAACCTACAAAGACGTGCTTATCCAACTTTTGTTGTAAACATTTTACTTATGCATAGCATACCAAAATTTAAGAAAAGACAATTCGGGTTTTATCCCAAACCATAACTCATATGGTGTCATTTCAATGGATCACGATGGTGCTCTTTTCAGTGTAAAAGCGGTAGTCTCTAAAGCTTCAATCTTTAAAACATAATGGCAGTTTTATAAATGACACCTTTGATCTTACCATGTCAAACATGGTTTGATTTCATCTCTCGAATATGCCATACTCCTATGGTTTACCGGGAAATCGAAACTCATGGAACAATTCCTCAAATCTTAGGTGTTTTGCTAAACATGTAACTCAAATATCTTCCTTTATGATTGAATCATAAACTCTTTATTTTCTTGTTACAATGATTTTCCACTTCATCTTGAAAGTCTTTGAACAACTTTCAAATGTTTCATACTTCTTCCTTATTAAGTAAATATATAGATATATTCACTTAAATTTCTGGAGAAAGCATATGAAGCAAAAAGATCCATCGCATATGGCTACACATAATGGAGTATGTACATCAGCATGCACAATTTCCAATAAGCTAGTCATCCGTTCCTCTTTGGCCTATGGATGGAGTTTCAATTATCTCGAGGAAAGTCTCACATGCATCAATTGATCAAAATCAAAGACTCCAAAATCCATCAACATGGAGTTTCTTCATGTTTTCTTTCAAATATAATTTAAACAACGATGTCACTTCATAAGTGATCGTTCAATCATTTGTCTTGTGACATTTTAGCAATAGTGTTTATGGATGTGATTTCTCCAACTAGACTTGTAAAAGTTCATCCATCCTTTATGGAATACGGTAATTATTTGAACAGCCATTGTTCTCATAATACCGGAACAAAATAACAATTATTTAAACAAATCTTGAAGTCTAGGTTTGATGACAACGAAAAACACAATAACACTTTATTTGTTTTCGATGAACATCATCACTCATTCTCTTGCTAGTTACTTAGGCCATTGCAGTTCATGAATTGCGTTGTCCTGTATGACACTTCATACCAACCAATTCAGTATCCAATACCGGTATCCAATACCTAAGAACCACATTGTTTAACAAGCAAGGAATACAGCCATAACATGTATATCTTCTATATACCTAAGTTGGACATCTCCAACCTTTTATTTTCTGCCAAATATTTTATAGATTCTCTTTCAGTAATTCCTTTTCTTTTAAAAGAATCTATCAACATCAATAGTGGTGTCATCAACATGACACATGGTACAAAGCTTGTATATAGTCAAATACTAATACCTTTGGACTTGCACTTTGAAGTGGATCACCATCATCAAATGTTTGGCATTCTTTCAAAAATCCATTCTTTAGTAATCTATTAGTGTAGTAAACATTTTACTTACATCTTCTATTCATCCTTATCATGACAACTTTCATGATCAAGCTACTATAGCCTATAAGGAAGAATCGCGAGTATAATATCAGTTCCCAAAACCTTTTTGGTAGATTAGGACCCCTAGCGTCTCCAACCTTCATAAATTCTCATACAATATGAGAACATGTATTTTGCTAAATTATACTCTATCATAATGCAACCAAAAACATTGTTTCAGATATCACAATATCTTTCACACATGATGGTTTCTGAAACAATTTTCAGCTCCAATATAATCTTGATATTAAAACAACTTTTGGATATCAATAATCATGGAGGCAAACATGATACTTTAGATACTAACATTGGAATTCTTACTCTTGATTTAATACTACTTATTAAACTTCATGGAGTAAATAGAGTTTGCTGAAAGTTTGCAATAGGACTTATAAACTTTAAATTGACATTCAAAACAATACGATACCAGTTCGTAAAGTAAATATCCAGAATTCTATAGTTCTATTATCTCAAATAAAAAATAAGCATAAGGTAGAAAACGAATGCCAATGACTACAACAAATTATGAAAATTCACTTTGATTTAGTTTATGATAAATTTAGTTCGACTAATCCAAATTAGAAATGAACTCCCACTCAAAAACGACATCCCTCGTGCCTTTTTGGTGATTACATGAACCAAATCTACTACACCAAGTACGACCATCACGTGAGTTGATGTAGCTTCAAAGGCGAGCATCTATATGGGCATCATATCAACTATATGACTCATGCTTAACCTTTCGGTCCGTGTTCCGGGGCCATGTCTGTACATGCTAGGCTCGCTAAGTAAGAACCTTAGTACTCGCGTCTGTAAAACTGTCTTACACCAGTTGTATGAAAGCGTAGAGTCGAGTACACCCGATCATCACGTGATGTCTCGAAACACGATCAATAGAACGGTGCATACTCAAGGAAGAAGACATTTATCTTGATATCTAAATGAGGGATCATCTTACAGTGCTACCAAAAGCGCCAAACTAGCAGTATTAGATGCTAACATCTAATGTGTAAAGTGAGATGATATGGTGCATGCATTTGATCTCTATCATTTGCATCGTGGTATGATATCTATCATTCCTTTGTGTGTAAGGCCAAGGTCTATGGAACTTACACGTTGAATGTGTTGTAAGAGTATCTATCATACATCTACTTACAACAATACCATATAAATACACTAGCCCATCAACGATCTAAACTAGACGCCTCTAATTTATCAATTGCAAGTTTTTACGTGGCTTAGGGCTTTCGGAGATAGAACCGTTCTTACCTACGAACATGAACCACAACGAGGATAACTAAGTTATTAGCAACTCGTTGTAAATCAGATATTGACTATAGTAGGAGAGACAGACACCCGCCATCCACTTATGCAAAACTAGTTGCATGTCAGTCGTGGAACCGGTCTCATGTACGATGACATGTAAGGTTGGTCCGGGCCGCTTCAACCCACTATGCCACCAATATCCAAAATACATAGAAGATGCAATAACATGATCATCATCGCCCACATATAAACATATGTGTACTACCCGTGCAAAGCACCTACGCATAGATCAGGCTCTAATACCACTGTTGGGTCTGCAGCATAGAAAACAAAAAATTTCCTACGATGTGAACTACACGCCAAGATCTATCTACTAGGTACAAAGCAACGGGTGGACATACATCCAACGAGAACTTACCCTCGAAGAAAACGAGTTTTGTTAACGAGTAGGAACTCGTGGTTGATGTAGGTGTACACTTGCCAATCTCAAGATCGTGAGGAAGTCCAGCAGGTCCGGCTCCAGCACGTCCATCAGATCCAGCTCCAGCAGCACCAAGTCTAGCACCGCAAAGCAGCGGTGCATCCGTGATCGCACACACGTCCGGTACCCCGACAACCTCCGTCCCTCGCTCCAGCAAAGCAGCAGAAGCAACAACTCCTTTCCAGATAAAGCCACCGGGAACATGTATCTCGCTAATCCGAGACCATGGGGGAATAATACTAGAGGGGGAGAGAGATACTTCACAAGGAGGTGTGTGTGAGAAGTGAGGAGAGGGTGGCCTTTTATAGGAGGAGTGGGTGCCCCTCCTTCATGGTCGGCGCATGGAGGAGGTGTCTCTTCACCTCCTCCATTCATGTGGTGGTAACCCCTCCACATTAAAATGCGTCTTCACATTCCCTTTTAAAGTCTTCACTTTAAATGCATTAAATTTCTCCAAATTTAATGCTCTCTCATTGAATAAAACTCTTTTATTATTTTTTATTTAGAATTTTGTTAATTACTTTAATTAAGAAACATTTACATAAAACCCCCTACAACATTTCAATATTACATGCAGAACCAATTTCAGCAATTTCACCCGAAACAGTTTCGGTGTCTATTGAAATAATTCCAACGCTTTCTTAAATCTTTATCTGAAACATATTTTCTCCAAATGGTGTCGATATCCCTTAAGTGTGTCACCCTACGGTTCGCGAATAATGCAGACATGATCGAGACCCCTCTCAGATCAATAATCAGAAGCGGGACTTGGAGATCCATACTGACTCCTACACATTCAACGATGACTTCTGTGATCGTGAGAACCTTTAACGCTAGTAACTAAATCCCTTTGTCTCGCGATATATTACATGTACGAGATTCGATCATCGGTATATCCATACCTAGTTTGATCTCGTTGCCGACATGCACTCTTTTCGTGTTCCCGTGATATAACATTCTAGTGATCACATCACTTGCTTGCAAGCTATTTCAATGTGATCTCACCGAGAGGGCCCAGAGTATATCTATCCGTCATCGGGATTGAAAAATTCCACTCTTGATCCATGAACCTCAACATAACACCTTCGTAGCATAGAACCCATCTTTATAGTTACCCTGTTACGGTGTGACGTTTGATGTTATCAAGATACTCTTCCGGTGTTAGCAATTAACATGATCTCATGGTCTAAGGATAAAGATTACTTCGTATGATGTTGTAGCAATATAAACATAATGACTTTGATCGTAATGCTATACTTCAGATGAATGTTCATCACATCATTCAACTAATGTTGTGACCTTGTTATTAACAACATCCAATGTCTATGATCAGGAAACCTTGATCATATTGTTAATCAACAAGCTAGTCTATAAGAGAGGCATAACTAGGAACCCTTTTTGTTTATTAAACACACATGTATTGACGTTTCTGATAAATAGTATTATAGCATGCAAAATAAACATTTATCATAAACATGGAATAAGATAATAACCACTTTATTATTGCCTCTCGGGAATATTCCCTTCAATATCCACTGGTGGTGGTGGCGATGGCGATGGTCGTGCGATGTCCTTGCCATGACTTATGCTGGTGGCAGTGACTAGTGGTGGTAGCGGTGTTGTACATGGGGTGGTGCTCCCCCCGATACGAATCTAGGTCTTCATCCATACCAAGGTCTAACTGTGGCATCCTCCGATTTTCAAGTGTTCATCGGCTCCATCGGGTTGACCGGGTTGTCGACGTCGTTGAAGCCCGGAAACTCCCGAGCCATGGCAACCCTGAACATGATATCAAGCATGGGCTTGTTGTTGAAAATGCGGTTCTTTGGTTAAAAGATAGTGCCCTTTGTAACATCCTTCAACTCGCCCTCCAGATGATGCAGGAGGGTGTAAGCATCGTCCTGTGAAGAAACATGCGTGTTGGGAATCAGAGATATGGTCATCATCAAAGGTAAAGGAGATGAAGCCATCAGCTAAGCATCTGAGATGCTTAGTCACCTTGGTGAATATGGCGTTGATCTCGGCTATTGTCGACGCACCACCAACGGCAGCGGGCGTGCAAGGGAAAGAGGGGATGCTTGCATCCGCGGTGCCGACTGGCGTATGTCGTGTCTCTAGCTGGGGTGCATTAGGACGAAGCACTAGCTATGTTGCGGTGCTGTTGGGCGGCTTTGTCACCACTATGACTAGCTGCACCATGTTGTCGTTGGGTGGCGCCGTCACCGGTGCGACTGGTTGCACCGTGCTATTGGCGGATGCGGCCAAAACCACCACGAAGGACGGCTGCGCCATGGCATCCGTGGGTGGGGTCACCAATACGAACCACGTTGGTATGTGGCTGGTCGTGTTGCTGCCGGGCAAGATAGGAACAGGTATGGTCACCTGTCGACCTGCCAGGTTCGAAGCATCAAGCCCATCCAACAGAGAAGGAATGATCTCTATCATCTTCTGTCCCACTCGGTCATCGATCAGCTGCGGAATATTATCCATTCTTCTCTTGATATCTTCAATCTCGCGTTGTTCCTTGGCTTCCTTCTACATATTGTTCTCCCTTCTAGCCTTGGCATCATGTTTGTAGTGGTCCCTCATTTTTGTGGTCGTGCCAAAGCCGGACACACGACCACTGACGTCGCCGGCTTCCACTTCTCCCTCTTCTTGAAAAGGTCCATTGCCCTATTGAAATCACCATCCCACAGCTCCATCGACCCCTTGGAGGAGCCCGTAGCTGCTTGTAATTCATCTTTCTGCTGAAGGAAGAATTGGACCTATTTATAAATTTGGCTTCATTCTTAATTATAAAATGAGATCCGCATAAGGTAAATTCCTTACCATATGTTGCTAGAATTTCTTCACATCCTCATCGTCGGTAACAAATTCCTTTACTACTGGGTGCAGATAGTAGCTGGCCTGGACAAACTTCCTCGTCTACACTCGATAAAATGTAAATATTGGACACTAGATATTCTTCAGCTAGTGCACTACTCCAAGCAAGCAAGCACTACTTCACTTAATTTGGGAATACATAATTCAGTTTTAAACCTGAACCTAGGTGCTAACCTAAACGTAAGCAAGCACTACTACAAGAATTGTGGTGGTTCTTGGTGGTGTTCACCGAATTTCTCTATGGAGAAAACCTACTACAAGAAACTATTAAATTTGTATGCACTACTAAATTTGGAGACCTACTACAAGCAATACTTCAAGAAGAAAGCACTAGCTGCAAGAACCACTAGCTTCAAGCAAGCACTAGCTGCAAGAACCTACTACAAGCAAGTACTAGCTGTAAGAATTAATTTGGGTTGCACTAGCTGTAAGAATCTACTACAAGCAACCACTAGCTGCAAGAACCTACTGCAAGCACTACTTCAAGCAAGCACTAGCTACAAGCAAGCACTAAATGCAGAATTTAGTTGCAAGAACCCTAACTACAAGAATTACCCTCAGATCTAAGCAAACCCTATCTATAATAATTAATAGGGAACCCTAGATGATGTGCCCTAACAGGGAGAGGGGGCCGGGAAAGGGGAGGGATAGTGGAGGGTAGAGCAAAAGAGGGGAGGGTACCTCGACAGCCGGACTGCGAGCTAGTGGTCTCTTACGGGGCCCGGATGGCGCTGCTCCTAAATGGTGTTGACGGCATGGATAGCGGCGGCCTCCTCCTTCTTCTTCTCTATCCACATCAGCGGCCTCCTCCTCCTTCTTCTCCTTCCATAGGAGATTGAATTCCCCTCCTTATGCTACGTCGATGGTGGTGGCAGGATCAAAAGTGGCAGTGGTGGCGTGTTCGGAAGCAATTAAGAGGAATGGGGAAAGAGCCCGATGTGGTCGATTTTTTGCTAAGTGATGGTTATCAGCGGCGCACAGCGAAGGTGCACCATGGATATTCATGACCCACCACGCTAGCATAGTAAGGGTCCACACGACATGCTGACAAAGTTTCCACGCATATCAATAGTGCATCCCCTATGGTGCACCACAAATACTTTGCACATAGTACAAAATACGCGTGTACTGTTTGGTGACAATAACAACACTCCATCATAGTGGCAGTCCACCTGAGCCTTTAGCTAAACTAGGGGCAACTAGGTTCAAATCCTGGTTATCTCACTATTTTATTTTTTATTTAAAATATATAAAACATACATTTTCAAGTAGAAAATTAAAAGAAAACATACTTTTGCAAGTATGTTCTATCCATACACATTTGCAAGTAGAATATAATTTATGTTTTATCTGTACACATTTCCAAACAACCAACTAATTAACACACGGATATCATAATAGTATTGTTGAATGCATTCACACACACGGCGCTAGCGTTTCACAATCTTCTTGCCCTTCTTCATCGCGATTGAATAATTGAGCCCGTGAATCTATTGACTTCTTCTCACGAATGGACAACCTTTAGCCGGCAGGGTGGTCCTTATTCTTCTTGTTGAAGTAGTAGGTATGCCGATGTCCTCTTCCATCTTCGGGTCGCCGTAGTTGTCGAAGTCTTGCTTGTTGGCTACTCCGTACATTCCGATGATGCGCTCTTTTCCCCTCCCCACGATAACACGGCTAGACTTTGCCGGGTCGGTAATGAAAAAACATTGGTCCACTTGGCTAGCCAATGAGCAAGACTCATTTTTAGCGGTGATGTTCACACCAATAGTTATTGTTTTGGCTTCGGGTATAACCATAGTTGTGAAATAACGATCATATTTTTCGACGTTATTGTCCCATCTAACACGGAACCTTGGCACCTTTTCTCCATAGTAGTAGAGATCCCATATCTCCCCGATCCTTCCATAGTATATTTCCTTGACGGTAGTCGAATCATTGGCGAACCATTCCATAGTTACTCCTGAGTTATGATATTCGTTGTTCTTGTCCTTTTCCTTGGTGTAGAATGTGTAGTTGCTGATGTCATATGCCTAGTAGGTCCTAAGGTTGTATGTGGGGCCCTATGACAAGGGGAATATGAGTTTTTCCTCTTCCGTATGAGAACTCTGTGGGGGATTATTCAGTAGCTTCTCCTTGAACCACTAGGTTTGCCCTGTCAAATTTGGTGCATCGACCAATGTAATCGACATTAATATCGTGGTGACCACATCCAGTGATCCCTTCGAGGTGCCTATTGTTGCTTGCCAGACCAATAGGGTCCTCGTTGGTTCCTATATAATTCTGAAAAAAAGAGATGCACTGGTAACTCAAAAAGCCCTTGGCTAGGCTTGCATCTGGACGGGCCCTATTGCGGACCAAGCCTTTGATGAATCCATTCATCCTTTCGAACGACATCATGTTGTGAAGGAATCTCGGCCCGAGGTGGATGATAGCACCCACGACATGGACTAGTAGATGCATGATGGCTCAATGCATGGCGCCTAGAAAATTGCTTGATGGCGGTGTTGATGTAGAGCTCCTTGGGAACCCCAAGGGGAAGCTATGATGAGCACAGTAGGAGGTTTCCCTCAGTTATGAAACCAAGGTTTAATCGAACTAGTAGGAGCAAGGAAACACCCCAAAGGTGTTACTAGCTGAGCTTTGGTAGGGCGCACTACCAGTGCTAGTAGAAACATGGAGACCTGCACAACACAACCATAGAACTTTCCCCTCTCCGGCAGGGTGCCGGGAAGAGCTTCAGATCCCTCCCGATCTAGGGATGGAGATGACGGTGGCTACAGACTCTTTCCTAGATTTTTGATCAGGTACTTAGGGTTTTCGTCCCGAGGGCAATATATAGGCGGAAGGAGAGGCCGAGCGGGTGCCGGGAGCGGCCACACAACCCCCTGGCGCGGCCCAGGCCTGGCCGCGCGGCCAGGTGGTGTGGTGGCTCCCTGGCCCTTCTCCGTCTCGTATTCTGGCACTTGATCACTTCCAAGAAATAGGCACTTTGGCTTTTGTCCCGTCCAATTCCTAGAATATTCATTTTCTGACTTTCCTGGAACCAAAAACAGCAGAAAACAGGCAGCTGGCACTATGGCTCTTATTAATAGGTTAGTACAAGAAATCATATGAAAAGTACTCCAAAGTTGGAACAAAGCACAAGAAATTGGATAAAAACAAGCATGGAACATAAAAAATTATGGATACATTTGCAATGTATCAATGCACCATGATGTCGAAGAATGCGAGGGGGGAGGGAAGTAAATCTCAAGCTCGCTAGTATCACCACGATCTCTTCATGTAGCCTTGTGAGCTGCTGGATGCTGATCGACTTCCGAGAGATGACTTCGAAAATGTTGCAGAGGCCAAACAACGTCTCACGGACGTGCTTGTCCATTATCCCTTAGATTGTGACGAGAAGTATCTGTGTCATCAGCACATGATAGTCGTGAGACTTCATCCCACTGAACCATTTCTTTACTGTGTCTATATATCTGTTTATCTTCCCTGAGTAACTGTAAGGAACTTTCACTCCTAGGAGGCACTTGATAAACTGCTCGATCTTATGTTGACTTAGAGTGAAGCAGGAAGGGAGGCAGTAATAGTCGGACTTCTTGGCCCTTTTTCCCCTGCGGCGACCTTCAGTCTCCTCCATCTGATCATCACCATCATCGTCATTAGGGCGTCCTCCCTGAAGATCTTCCCTGATGCCTAGATGTTTCAGTTCACCTCTTGCTTTTGGCCCATCTCTGGTCCTCTCTGGCATGTTGAGCAGGGTGCCAACCAAGCGCTTGAAAATGTTCTTTATGATGTGCATGACATCAAGGATGTGTAGCGTGTGGAGGATCTTCCGGTACGATAGTTCCGAGAAAACAGACCTCGCTCTCCATACATTCATCAACGGTTTTGGCCTCTTTTGCTTCCTTCCCCACGCAGGGCACTCTTTCCAATTTTTCAGCAAATCGTCGATTTCTTCACTACTTCTCGAACATGGGACTATTCCATGCTCGACATTACCATAGAATAGATATCCGTGTTTTCTCCACAGGTCATCTTTGTGAAGCCACCTTCGAGTCCCTAGGTACACGGGTTTTGAAGACCCGAGATCCCTTTCTAGTTGGAGATACGACGTATGCTCCATGCACTTGACACATACGTAGTGTCCGTGGTTCACCTGGCACGAGATATATGCGTAACCAGGATAGTCTTGCACCATCGTGAGCAATGAGGTTCTAAGAGGAAAGTATTCTCTTGAAAGGGCGTTCGACGTATTCTCTGGCATCTCCCACAACGTGGCTAGCTCATCTTTTAATAGCCCGAGATACATATGGATGTTGATACTTGGTTGTTTCGGCCCCTGAATAATAATACTCATGTGTATGTACCTCCTCTTCATGCACAACCATGGAGGGAGGTTGTACGTCCATACAAACATGGCCCAGGTGCTTTGTGTCTGCTGCTCTGGTTGCCAAATGGATTTAATCCATCGGTGCTCATACCTAGTCTAACATTCCTTGGCTCATGCCCCAAAAATAGGAGCTCGATGGCCATTGCATTCCACTAGCAAGTGTCCAAATGGTGTGTTAGCATCTTCTCCTTATCCGGACCATCTTCGAGCTTCTGCCTTTCCGCGTGTCAGCACATGAGCTTTCCTTCCTTAGGGTTTATGAAATACCGTTTTAGACGAGGAGTGATCGGAAAGGACCATACCACTTTTAGTGGAGCTTCCTTCCCTCTCTTGTATCATGCATGTCCGCACACCAGACATGTGGTTCTCTCCGTGTACTCATTCTAATAATTGATGAAGTCATTGATGCAAACATGGTATCTAACATGTAGTAGATCAAGAGGGCGCATGAGTTTCTTTGCCTCCTCGATACTTGTTGGACAAGTGTTCCCCTTGGGAAGACGATCAAACCAGAATCTAATCATATTTTTGAAGCTTGTGTCGGTCCATTTGTGTTTCGCCTTCATCTCTAGAGCCTTGAGCATTACATTAAAGAAGGTATCCTCGGGATGACATCCTTCATAGAATGAAGTACTCCCATATATCTCGAGTTGCGCCAGCTTGGCTTTTTCTCTAGAGGTAGCTTTGGTGTTGCGCGTCTCCTTGAGGAGTAGTTCTTGTACATGAGGGTCATGTAAGGCTGTTTGCAGCATCTGTGTGTCTATGTCTTCTCCATCATCTGCCCCCGCATCTCCTTGGTGAAGATCATGTACGTCATCTCCTTGTTCATGATCATGTTCGGCATCTCCTTCGTGATGATCATGTCCTGGAGACTCTTCGTCTTCTTGCCCGCCCTCTTTATAATTGTCCTACCGCCCTTCCTCATGTCATATTGTCCCATTAACATCATCTTTGTCACTGCTCCAACGAGTAAAGCCAGGTATGAAACCATGCACGAGTAGGTGGTTTTGCAATACTCTGGAATAAGGGTCCATCAATCCCCTGAGTTTGCATTTGCAACAAGGACATCTTATCTGGGTCATGTTGTTCTAGATCATTTCAGTCGTCATGCCTTTCAAATATCTAGCCATGAGGATTTCGCTCATCTTGATGACCATGATCGCTTGTGTGGTATAGAGCAAGAGAGTATTTTAGAACATGTACACGCACGCATGCATGGTCACCAAAACAATTCAGCATGACCTCTCATAAAAATAGGGCATATGCGTAGCGCAAAAGCTTTGGTGAAACGGAAATGAATCAACATTTTGGGCAAACATGCATACACCATGCCTGAACAACACACACCACAAAATTTGTCACATACACAAACATGCATACAACATGCAACAACATCTCACCCACGCAATCACAAGCTCCATCGCATACACAAACATGCATGTCCTTCCATGCATCTACTCAACTAGTAAACAATGGAGGAGGAGGAAAGTGAATTGGTGGTTTAGTAGATCTACAAGTTTGTTGAGCCTTCCTTTTACAAATCTACCATCCAAAATAGCTTTAGCAAGCTAAAATGAGTGAATTCATGGGAGACATGAGGTGGGGAGGAGGAAGAACACTACCAAATCTAGTCTTAGGCTAGAGGGGAAAGTAAGTGGAGGTAGGTGGGGAAAGTGCACCAAGTGGAAAAGGTGGTGGCACATATAGATGGTGGCTCACATATCTGTGGTGCACAACTACATGATGCGCAACAGATAATAGGGCTATCTGTGGCGCATATGGGTGTCGTGCGTCATGGATATATGGGACACCATCTATATTTGCCACTTATGGATGGCATAGAGATATCCGTGGCGTATGTCCATGTGGTGCGTCGCAAATAATCCAACTATCCATGGCGCATGTCCACAGCGTGCACCACAGATATGTCAGGGGCCACTACAAGAAATGTGTTATTCTATGACCTTCTAATAGTGACTGCAGACAAAATCGTCATAGAGTTATGACGATTTCACACCAGATGGTCATAAGGCATTCGGGAGGTTCAAAACCATGGAAAATTACGACGATCTGGTTTTAAAACGTCATAGTTTCATTAGCTCAAATCGTCATAACCTAGTGAATGCAGCTCACACCCTTATTTGTAACTCACTATGACGATTTAAAATCGTCATACCATCTAAATTAGAAAAAGTTGAATTGAAAAGTCAGCCACATCAGCACTTGTGTCTGTGTCAACTTTTTACTATATCTCATATTCATGTATTAATATTTTCTTTCGTCGAACGACTTAATCTAATTAATATTTGCTTTCGTCGAAAATCTTAAATCTAATTGGACCCAAACTGACACAAGTGGGGACAAATCTAACGTGATATGCGACCTGCCTTGCCATGTGAATTATTTCCAAAAAATAACCATGGCGGGGATTCGAACCAACAACCAGCAAGTATCCATCCCACCTCTACGCTGCTAACCAACAGACCAAGGGATTTTTCCTATTGCACTACACACAAGAATGTATAGCTATGTATTTTTTGGTTGGGCCGGCCTTCACTTCCTAGGCAACGCTACACTGTTAGGGTGGGTCGGCCTTCACTGCGCTGTTAGCTTGGGCCGGGCTACACTGTTAGCTTGGGCTAGCCTGCACTGCGTGCGGTACATTAGGTCCGGCCCTCTCGGCTAGTCCGGTTAGGATATTATTATTTTTCTTCTTTTCTTTTTGTTTTTTCTATTTTTAATTCTTTTATATCTTTTTCATAACAAGTCAAAACCAATTGATTTTTGTCTCTAAATTTTTATAAAATTCATTAGATCATCTGAGGGTGTTCATTATCAATACCTTAATTTGTTAAATGTGGTGGATTTACTAATCTCACATTAGTCCATTGTAGAGACAATATCATAATTCAAAATATGATTTTGAAATTAGGGTTTTTGATTCAAAAATTGTGAGTGAGTACAATGGACCTCTGAATATAAATCATATTGTGAATCTAAAAATGATTTTTTCAAAAAACTATGAGCATTAGATCATGTACCTGTAGTTCAAATCGATCGACTTCCAACTAATTCGGTGAGAATTTGTCTTTTTCACAAGGAATGGAGGAAAATGTTTGAGATCCCCCGGTTGGGATATTGTCCATCTAGGGTGGTCTAGTATTTTAGAAAAATAGGGTGGTATCATTTTGAATTAGCCATTTTGTGGTTGCTTCACAAAACACCCCTTTTTTGCACTCAGAAAATGGAAAATGACTTTTTTGTGCGACGAAAAGAAAAACTTCCTCCTACAACATTATTCGTCATCCCAAGATGCACATGCGTGCATAATATAGCCATATCACAAACTATGTCGCGATTCTATCTTACTAATCGTTTGGCTCGAAAGCCATGAAACCTCGAACATGATTAGGGAAGGTTTTTTTGAGATGAAATCAATTAACCAAGTTTGGTATTTTTCCATGCAACTATGTCACATAACATGACTCCACGCGAAGGTTTTACATTGGTCGAACCATTTTTGAATTTCTCATGTTTGTTTTAAACTATGGTCGAAACGGCGGGCATGAAGGTTCTTAACTAGGGGACGAACCTCGCTAAACTTGCATTGGATCTCTGAAGAAACATCATATTATGAGCCTAAACATGATTTTTTTCAAAAAATCGCGAGCATTAGATCATGTACCTGTGGTTCAAATCGGACCCACTTCCTACTGATTCGACAAATATTTGTCTTTTTCACCAGGGGTAGATGAAAAAGTTTTAAAATCTCCAGTTGAGACATTGTCCATGTAAGGTGTTCTACTATTTTTGAAAAATGGGGTGGTAGCATTCTAAAACTGTCATTTGGTAGTTGCTTCACAAAATGCCTCGTTTTTTTGCTCGGAAAATGGAAAATGGATTTTCTGTGCGATGAAAACAAAAACTTAATGCTGCAACATTGTTCGCCATCCCAATATGCACACGCGTGCACAATACGAGCACATTATGACAAACTTTTCCCTGATTCTAGCCATAACACTCGTCGTTTGGCCCGAAAGCCATGAAACCTCGAACATGATAGGTCATTTCTGAGAAGGTTTTTTCGAGACACAATAAATTTAACAAGTTTGATATTTTCACTTACAACTATGTCACATAAAAGGACGCCACATGAAGGATTCACATAGTTCGGACCGTTTTTGAATTTTTTATGCCCGTTTCAAACAATGGTCAAAACAACAGGCATGAAGGTTCTTAGTTAGGGGCCGAGCCTCGCTAAAAATGGATTGGATCTCTGAAGAAACAACATATTGCGAGTGTAAAAATGATTTTTGGAAAAAATCATGGGCATCAGATAATGGACCTGTAGTTCAAATCAGACCCACTTCCTATCGATTCGGCAGGAATTTGTCTTTTTCGCCATGGGTGGAAGGAAAGGTTAGAGATAGCCTAGTTGGGACATTGTCCATGTAAGATGGTCTACTATTTTTTAAAAATGGGGTGGTAGCATTCTAAAACTATCATTTGGTGGTTGCTTCACAAAACGCCTAGTTTTTAGCACTCGGAAAATGGAAAATGGATTTTCTGTGCGATGAAAAGAAAAACTTCCTCCTGCAACATTGTTCGCCATCCCAATATGCACACACGTGCACAATACGAGCACATTATGATAAACGATGCCCTCATTCTAGCCATAACACTCGTCGTTTGGCCCGAAAGCCATGAAACCTCGAACATGATAGGTCATTTCTGAGAAGGTTTTTTTGAGACACAATAAATTTACCAAGTTTGATATTTTTTCTTGCAACTATGTCACATAAAACGATGCCACACAAAGGATTCACATAGTTCAGACCGTTTTTGAATTTTTATGCCCGTTTCAAACAATGGTTAAAACGACGGGCATGGAGGTTCTTAGCTAGGGGCCGAGCCTCGCTAAACTTGCATTGGATCTCTAAAGAAACAACATATTGCGAGTCTAAAAATGATTTTTTGAAAAAATCATGGGCATCAGATAATGGACCTGTAGTTCAAATCAGACCCAGTTCCTGCCGATTCGGTAGGAATTTGTCTTTTTCGCCATGGGTGGAAGGAAATGTTAGAGATAGCCTAGTTGGGACATTGTCCATGTAAGGTGGTCTAGTATTTTTTAAAAATGAGATGGTACCATTTTGAAACTTTCATTTGGTGTTTGTTTAACAAAACACCTAGTTTTTAGCACTCGGAAAATAAAAAATAGCACGAGCCAATCAGAATAAAGAATGAGAGTACCTATGGATTACCCTACCAAAGTTGACCTCAGCCGTCTTCAAGCCCTCGATCCAACACCCGAAATGTCATCTCGCGCCTCCCTGTCCCCCTTTCTTTCTACATGAAATGACAGAAATGCCCTATGTTTTCTATGGACCCCACCACAGAAGTGATCATGGGTAATTTCGTCCTATCCCCTCAAAGACAAAACGCGGTCGAGAGGGAATGACTCCCAAACCCTAATCCCCTCGCTCCTCTTCGTAGCCCCCGCCACCACTTCTTCCTCTCTCTCTCTCTCGCTCGACAGCTGCTCTTCACCGTAATCCTAATCCCCATCGCGAGTTCGCGACCCACATCTCCTCACCACACCACTCACCATTCAATCCCGACCCAGCCCTCCCCCACCTCTCCTCTCTCTCGATCTAGGAGAAGGGAGGCCAGTTCCTCTAGATGCGTCGCCACCTCCCCTCCCCAGCTCCGTCAGTCCCACAAGAGGAAGGTCTTCCACTTCCACATCGGCGACCACACAGGCATCGCCAATGAGGGATCACCACCGACGGCCGTGTCCATGTCGAACAGCGGCGGTAGGCCGTCGTTGTCGCTGCTGCCACTAGATCCTGTCGCCCACGGCCTCCCTACCACCCTGTTCGCACCGGCCTCCCCGCCTCTGGATCGGTGATGACTAGAGCGGCTTCCTGTAGATCGATGGGCATATCTATGCCTCTCCCTTCTTGGACCCGCCTGCTCGGACAGAAGCATGTCCTTTTCTTTCTTGCTCACTTATCCTCTGTTTGCAGGATGCCTCCGTTGCGTCACCTGATGTAGGATGCGGGGCCAGGAGGGGACGGTGGCGCAAGGAACTAACTGCATTGCATCTCTGAACCTATAATGGTGACCATGATACATTGCAAATGTATCTATAATTTTTGATGTTCCATGATTGGTTTTATCCACTTTCTTGTGTTTTGTTCCAACTTTGGAGTACTTTTCATATGATTTCTTGGACTAACCTATTAACAAGAGCCACAATGCCAGCTGCCTGTTTTCTGCTGTTTTTTGTTCTAGGAAAGTCAGAAAATGAATATTCTCGAAATTGGACGGGACAAAAGCCAAAGTGCCTATTTTTCCGGAAGACATCAAGTGCTACAATACGAGACGGAGAAGGGCCAGGGCCTGGCCACACAACCTGGCCGCGCGGCCAGGCTGGGCCCGCGCTAGGGGATGGTGTGGTGGCTCCCGGCATCCCCTCGGCCTATCCTTCCGCCTATATATTTCCCTCGGGACGAAAACCCTAAGTGCCCAATCAAAAATCCATGAAAGAGTCTGTAGCCGCCGTCATCTCTATCCCTAGATCGAGAGGGATCTGAAGCTCTTCCCGGCATCCTGCCAGAGAGGGGAATTCAACCTGGAGGCCTTCTTCATCACCATGCAAGCCTCCGGTGTGATGCGTGAGTAGTTCATCCTTGGACTACGGATCCATGTAGTAGCTAGATGGCTGGTTCTCCTCCTTTGTGCTTTCATGTTTAGATCTTGTGAGCTCCGTTCATGATCAAGATCATCTGTTTGTAATTCTGCATGTTGTGTTTGCGGGGATCCGATGGATATTGAGATGCTATTTCAGATTGATTATTGATTCTATCATGTCTTTTTTATTTGTGATCTTGTATGTTTTCCGTTGTTAGTAGCTATCTTGGCCAAGTAGATACTAGCAACTCCAAGAGTTAGTATTTATGCTCGATAGTGGGTTTATGCCTCTGGTAATCTGGGGAAGTGACATAAATCTCTAAGGTACTAGATGTGCTGTTGCTACTAGGGAGAAAACAACAATCCTTTGTTCATAGAACAATTGTATTGTTTAGTTTACACGCAGTCCGTAAAGCAATAATCTATTGCTTGCAACTTAATACTGGAGGGGGTTTGGATGATAACCTGAAGGTGGATTATTAGTCATAGATGCAGTTGGATGGCGGTCTCTGTATAATGTTGTAATGCCCAATCAAGTCTCAAAGGAGTCAAGATGATTAGTATATGCATGTATTGCTTTCTCGGTGTTTGTCAATTGCCCCGCTATAATTTGTTCACCCAGCATGTTATCTATCTTAAGGAGAGCCACCTCTAGTGAACTATGGATCCCGGTCCTTTTTTCTTTACATACAATCTACAATCTTTTACTGTTTTGTGTTACTTTCTGCAAACTTTTACTTCTTTCCATTCGATACGTTTAATCCTTTGTTTACCGCAAAACACGGTGAGATTGACAACCTCATCGCAAGTTGGGGAGAAAGTTCTGTGGTTGTGTTGTGCAGGTCTCCACGTTGCAACTAGCACCGATAGTGCGCCCTGCCAAAGCTCAGCTAGTAACACCTTTGGGGTGTTTCGTTGCTCCTACTGGTTCGATTAAACCTAGGTTTCATAACTAAGGGAAACTTGCTACTGTTCTCATCATACCTTCCTCTTGGGGTTCCCAACGAGCTCTACATCAACACCGCCATCAAGCATTTTTCTGGGCGCCGTGCATTGAGCCATCAAGCGATTTTCTGGCGCCAGTGCTGGGGAGTCAAGGACATCTTCACAAGGGGAGTCCCTCATAACCAATCTCTTTACTTTGTTGTTTTTGTTTTGCTTAGTTTTCTTTTTTGCTTTGTTTGCTTGTTTCATTATCAAAAACAAAAAAAATAGTTTTACTAGTTTGCTTTCTTATTTCAAAAACACAAAAAAATTAGTTTTAATTGTTTGCTTTCTTATTCAAAAACACAAAAAAATTAAAATTAAGTCTCCTTTAGTTGTCACTTCTTCCGTTAGTTGATCCCTACATTCACCCTGAAAGACCTTCCAATTGGTAGTGGTTCTATAATTGGGAAAGATAACATTGAAGAATTCTTTAATCATGTTAGTAAGCATGAAGATACTGAGGATAGATCCCTTGTAGAACTTGCTCCAAACTATGAGATTGCTGTAGCTTCTTTAATTCACATGTTAGAAGCTAGGTTTGTTAACCTCAACCCCTTAATGCAAGTAATGTTTCTTAAGCTTAAAGAAATTGAGGACCCTGAAAAGAGGGATTTTATTCAAAAAACTTTGTTTAAGGAATTCTATGATGTTGCCAAGGAAGCTAGGAAAGTATTTGAACGTTTCAATATACTAGGCTCATGTGTAGATGTTGTTGGTACATGAGAAAATTTTAACAAAACCAAACCTAATGGGGATGAACCTAAGATACCAATACCCTTTAAACTAGTAGCAATACATGATCCCATAGAAAATAATCTTGATTAGATTGTTCCTGCAAACCCTTTTGATGAGAATAGTGAACCTAAGAGCATTGAGAAGATCCTCTAGAACTTATTTGTGTGATATACCTTGCCTTGTTGAAAATATTTCTGGTATTGATCTTAATGCTTCTTCATTTGAGAACACTTGATGCTTTTTCTTGCTTCTTATGTCTACCTTAAAGGCGTTAAAGAAAGATACTTATTGGGAGATAACCCAAAAGTTTTAGATGAGTCTTTGAAGTTATTCCCTCTGTAATAACCTCTCCTTATCCTTTTTATTTGGTTTTTGTGCCAAGAGTAACCTCTAATGAGAGAGAAGTAATGATTGGGAAAGTTGCTGTCGCGAAAATTATTTCTGTGCTTCACCGTAAAAATTTGTGAGAGATCTTTGTATGTCGGATTCAGCTGTAATTTTTTTGTGCTTCTGCCCCAGGTTGTTATCTAACTTTTGTTAGTTCAGCACTTTTTGATTGGAGCAACAGAAGGTCTTAGAAAAAATTCGTCTTTACCTGCTGGTCTGTTTTGACAGATTTCTGCCATTTTCTGCATTTGCTTCTTGTTGGTTCCTTCTTGAGTTGTTTTGGGGAATTGAGATTTTTGAGGGAAGTGCTACAGTAGCTAGTGTTCTAATAGATGTTTATTTGGTGTTAGAACTGAACCTTAAGACTTATTTATCTTAAGTGCACTAATGTTGCTAATAAAGATTGTGTGAAGTTTTGTATGAAGGAAAAATTTCAGGTGTATGGAAGGAATGAGTAATGAGATGAAGAACGGACTAAAGCTCAAGCTTGGGGATGCCACGCGTGTCACCCCAACAAATATCCATGAAATACAAGCGTCAAAGCTTGGGGATGCCCAAGGCATCCCCTTCTTCATCAATAAAAATCCCAGGTTTCTTCCAAACGCTTCATTTTTATTGTTTCATGCACAATTGTGTTTTTCTTGGGGCGTCTTCTTTTTCGTTTTCGTTTTGGTTTTCGTTTTCTTTGGTTTTCTTAGTTTTCTGAATAAATTGGTTGGACCCCCTCTTTCATACATTGGTTTTCAAATAGTTTGGTTTGGTTTGGAAAAGAGTAGGAAAGTTCATACTTATGTGGTAAAAAGAGCTCGTTTTTTACTATGGCCTATGCTTTGTCATGCTATGCTTGATATTGTTTTGGCTTTATGCTTAGTATTCTTTGCTGTAGCATGACTTGTTATAAAAGAGTCCACCATACCTACCTACTAGCTTATGCTATTCCAATTATATTCATGCTTTTTTTACCTTCCAAATTAAACTTGTTATGAGAAAACTAGTGATTAAAGCTCTCACGAACTTTATGGCACACTTTACTTTTCTGCATTTAATAAACTTGAACCATTGGGTCCTTATTTGTTGCGTATATGCTTGCGCTTTAGAAGTTGAAATTAGCAGAACCATGTATCATGGGGAACGCTTTCAACATTGCACTTGTACTTTGTACCCCGTTGATATCATGTTCTTTTGCTTACGGATCCCGGCGGTGTGAAATAAAAGTGGAACTTGTAAGATCATGGAGTTTTTATGTGTGTTAGAGAAACGCCTGGGCCGCTAGCCTAAGCCATGCCTAATCATGGTGGAAACTTGCAGCATCACCATAATGAGCACTCTATGAAGCATCCTCAATAAAAACCTATGCAAATAGCAAATAAAAAGATTGTTGAGATGCTCATTGTCTGCTTGCCTTGTCATTTTGATTATGGAAAGCTCCCGTATCATGTGCAAGGGGTACCCCGTTGGCGGTTCTTAATGATACACATGTACTTACAATGACAAGATCTTACTCGTGACTGAAGTTGAGTAGCATGAGCATCGGTCTTCGTAAGTAAGGGGCATGAGATTTCAGTTTATAACTTGTCAAGCATATCCTCTTAGTTGTGTCACTTTAACCTTAATCACCTTCAAGATGCTTATGATAGGGGCAATGAGAGCTGAAATCTACAAGTACCATAATTTTTGGAAGATCTTTATGAGACTTGAATCCCTACTTCCTTTTACAAAGGCTTTTCTTCCACCATTATATTGAGTCTCCACCTTCTAACTTTATGCACCTTCTTTGAGAGCATAGTGGCCATTCTTAGTTCTATGTGCATTGTCCCAAGACTATTTGATTGATGCATACTTTGATATTGCTTGTTTTAAACTATTATATCTACTCACTCTTATGAACTTTGAAGGTGTCCTATGCATTTATATTTGCTACTCTAGTGAGGGACAAGCTAAATACTATTATGCTATGTTTTCTTTATGTGAAACAAACAAACGTCTTGCAAAGCATTGTTATTCATGAATCTTTTGTTTATGCCTTTTCATGTTGCATCATAGTTTCTTTACTTATTGCTAGAACTTTGTCTTTCATGTTATGATTGAAGTACTATGAGCCTAGCTTTGAATGTTTTACAAATACTTTGATCAAGTCTTTGATGGTGCATGTCACCTCAAAAATTATTATTTCTTTTTATCACTTACCTACTCGAGAATGAGCAGGAGTTAAGCTTGGGGATGTTGATACATTGCAAATGTATCTATAATTTTTGATGTTCCATGCTTGGTTTTATCCACGTTCTTGTGTTTTGTTCCAACTTTGGAGTACTTTTCATATGATTTCTTGGACTAACCTATTAACAAGAGCCACTGTGCCAGGAAAGTCAGAAAATGAATATTCTCGGAATTGGACGGGATAACAGCCAAAGTGCCTATTTTTCCAGAAGACATCAAGTGCCAGAATACGAGACAGAGAAGGGCCAGGGGCCGGCCACACTAGCTGGCCGCGCGGCCAGGCTAGGCCCGCGCCAGGGGGTGGTGTGGTGGCTCCCGGCACTCCCTCGGCCTCTCCTTCCGCCTATATATTGCCCTTGGGACGAAAACCCTAAGTGCCCGATCAAAACTCCATGAAAGAGTCTGTAGTCGCCATCATCTCCATCCCTAGATCGGGAGGGATCTGAAGCTCTTCCCGGCACCCTGCCGGAGAGGGGAATTCACCCTGGAGGCCTTCTTCATCACCAAGCAAGCCTCCGGTGTGATGCGTGAGCAGTTCATCCTTAGACTACGGATCCTTGTAGTAGCTAGATGGCTGGTTCTCCACCTTTGTGCTTTCATGTTTAGATCTTGTGAGATCAGTTCATGATCAAGATCATCAATTTGCATGTTTTGTTTGCGGGGATCCAATGGATATTGAGATGCTATTTCAGATTGATTATTGATTCTATCATGTCTTTGTTATTTGTGATCTTGCATGCTTTCCGTTATTAGTAGCTATCTTGGCCAAGTAGATGCTAGCAACTCAAAGAGTTAGTATTTATGCTCGATAGTGGGTTCATGCCTCTGGTAATCTGGAGAAGTGACAGAAATCTCTAAGGTACTAGATGTGTTGTTGCTACTAGGGAGAAAACAACAATCCTTTGTTCATAGAACAATCGTATTGTTTACTTTACACGCAGTTCATAAAGCAATAATCTGTTGCTTGCAACTTAATACTGGAGGGGGTTCGGATGATAACCTGAAGGTGGATTATTAGTCATAGATGCGGTTGGATGGAGGTCTATATATAATGTTGTAATGCCCAATCAAGTCTCAAAGGAGTCAAGATGATTAGTATATGCATGTATTGCTTTCTCGGTGTTTGTCAATTGCTCCGCTGTAATTTGTTCACCCAGCATGTTATCTATCTTAAGGAGAGCCACCTATAGTGAACTATGGATCCCGGTCCTTTTCTTTACATACAATCTACAATCTTTTACTATTTTGTGTTACTTTCTGCAAACTTCTACTTCTTTCCATTCGATACGTTTAATCCTTTGTTTACGGCAAAACATGGTGAGATTGACAACCTCATCGCAAGTTGGGGACAAAGTTCTATGGTTGTGTTGTGCAGGTCTCCACGTTGCTACTAGCACCGGTAGTGCTCCCTGCCAAAGCTCAGCTAGTAACACCTTTGGGGTGTTTCCTTGCTCCTACTGGTTCGATTAAACCTTGGTTTCATAACTGAGGGAAACTTGCTGCTGTGCTCATCATACTTTCCTCTTGGGGTTCCCAACGAGCTCTACATCAACACCGCCATCAAGCATTTTTATGGGCGCCGTGCATTGAGCCATCAGACCACCACTTCTGGTAACAAATCACTCAATCGGCACTAGGCATCTTTGTTTGATTGGTGCAATCATCTGTACCTCTGTTAAGTTTTTTGCAGCAATCAGTCCACGTCCAGATAAATTGTATCAATTGGCACTAGGCATCTCTCCTCCTAAATAGATGTACAACCATGTCTCTATGTTGTTTAAAGATCACTTTGTCTAGGTTGGTTTATTTCTAGTTTATTCTTGTTAAGGGTAGAAAATCCGCGTCGTAGCTTATATATAGATGCATATCAGGCTATATATAGAATAGTTGAGATCTGTATATGTGTATCAAGCAAGCTATTTTCAGCAACAAAGGATAACTGTATGATGCAAATAAGAAAGTACATGCAGCGAACCAAACATGGTGTAAACTTATACTTTGTACTAGTTTAGATCTTCAATTGTGTTTTGTACATTGTCATTATTTTTGTGTCTATGGCAGGTGGATTTCACAAGATATAATTAGTGCATTTTTTGATCCCTTTTGTTTTGTTCTCAACAGTAACGACATGAAAATACAAGCTTCGAGAACTTGGGAGATTTCCACTAAGACCAGTGTCAGTAATAAAGATGAATCATGTGCTTGGTTAGATCAAAAACTGATTGGCGAGGTCTTGTAGCTATATGATGGGTAGTTTAACATTGTAGCATGAATCCTGGTTGTTACATCCCAAAGTTTTAGGGTGCTGACCCTTATATTTTGCTAGAGTTGTTCTGTGCAAAATTAATAAGTTGGTAGTGTTGCCATTTAGCTCTAAATTTATCTATGCATCACATTTGTTGTGTCTACTTAGTGTTCATGGGGGAATAAATTATGTTGCTACTTGTTAGGTTTGCTTTCAGTTGATCATATCTTTGACCTTTTATGCCTTGGAGTTTCAGTTGATTACATTAGGCCGTGCAAGCACGAAGATGGCATGGTTATTGCGCTGCTCACCCCCAACACATGCTCGGTCTGCAGCTCAAGACCATCTTCAATGAATTTCAGAGAGCGTTCAACATCCACCGCAAGCTCTACATCATCCTCTCTAGCCTGTCTACCGATGCCTGGAAACTGTGAGTCAACTGCCACTTCAATCCCTCCTCTCTTGATAGCATGTTAGTGCTGTGACAACTCGGTATGCATTCTTGTAGATACATGGTTGATGCACTGGTTGCTTTTACTAAGTTCGATGCACTACATCCTTTTCAACAATCATGCTACAATACTTGTGCACCATTCCCTGCCTTCTCTCTTCTGCACATTCTGTACCTAGTGCATTAAAGAAACTAAATCAAGAAAATTTAGATTCTGTAATAATCTATACCTTCCAAATTGCTTGTTCTTCATAGTAATAATCTATACCTAGTTTTCTCATGTGTACTTGATCAGATTCTCTCTGCATTGGTCTTTCTCAAACATATATGGGCCTTATGCTTGATGCATGTATATTGTGTGGCCTATGGATATGCCTGCATTCATTAAGTTTGTTTTGCACATGCTATGGCCTCTAACTTATGTTATAACGTAAGCACAATCCTATCGCCTTCTGTCAATATATCCATTGATTTGAACTCGGTCCTTATTTTTTGGGATGGATGTGCTATTTTGCAGGTCTTTGGTTCCAAGGCTGAATAAGTTAGATAAAGCGTGAAGAAGTTCTGAAATATCAAAAAATAGCTAACTTGTATACTTTTTGAACATTTTATTGTATTTTGGTAGCTCCACCTAATGTGAACCGTGTGTTGTAATGTTCGGATGTTATCTGAATTATTAGTCGTGAATGTGACATGTTTTAATCAAATTAACTATGTGTATTTTGTTGGTCTTGGTTAAATTATTAGCTATTTAATTACTGCGAAAACATGAGAAAATAGACACTAATTACTGGGACCCTATGAATTGTGTGAACTGTCAACTAGGACCCATCTTACTGGTGGGACGATCCCAAAATAAGAAGGCCGAAAGTAAGAATCTAATCTATCCATATAAAGGCCAATGCAAAGAAAATGAAAATGCCAGAATGTTGGGCTTGGCCCATGTAGCTGACAAGAGTCGACATTAAAAACAATCCAGAATAGTATGAAAAATAATCCAGAATACTTGGTCCGAGCCCATGTGGAACCCAGAAATGGACTGGGCTCATTTCGATTTAAGACGATTTAATTTCGTCACTATTTTCCCACGTAGGATCGGCCACGCAGGATCAGACTTGGCCATGCTAGATGGCCCATGACGATATTGGATGGTCATAGATGTTATGACGATCCAATATCGTCATAGACGGTTATGAGGATTTTAACAAAAACATCGTTATAGTTCATTTGCGACGCTCAGCTTTTGACGATCTCAAAATCGTCATAGAATCGTCATAAACGGACTACTATGACGATTCTGTGACGAAAATGAAGGGTCATATATAGCCAGATTCCTTGTAGTGGGCCATCCATCAGTGGCAGATATGGATTCCCCGGACATATCTGTGGTGCACGCGAGGAAGGTGATCTACGGATAATGTGGTTACGCATGGCGCATGTGGCCCAGGTGCACCACAAGTATTTACCTATGGTGCATTCATATGCACATGCACCACTAGGTCTCAATCCCATGGATAGGAATTTTCCTAGTAGTGAGACTACCACTCATTCAACGATGACTCTAGTGATCGTGTGAACCTTTAACATCATTACTAAATCCCTTTGTCTCACGATTATATTACATGTCCGAGATTTGATCATCGGTATCTCCATACCTAGTTCGATCTCGTTACTGACAAGTACTATTTTCTCGTTCCCATGATATAACATTCTTAGTGATCTTATCACTTGCTTGCAAGCTATGTCAATGTGATATCACCGATAGGGCCCTAAGTATATTTCTCCATCATCGGGGTGGAAAAATCCCACTCTTGATCCATGAGCCTCTACATAACACTTTCAGAGTATCCGAACCCACATTTACTGTCACCCTGTTGCGGTATGACGTTTGATGTTATCAAGTTACTCTTCCGGTGTTAGTGATTGAAATGATCTCATGGTGTAAGGACTAAATTTACTTAGCATGATGTTATAGTAATTTAAACATAATGACTTTGATCGTATTACTATACTTCGGATGAATGTTCATCACATCATTCCACCAATGTTCACTACAAGAAAAGTTTCCTTCCGCAACGACTTGGCCCGACAGTCGTCGTACAAGGCGCATCTTACGTGACGAATTTCTCGGCACGACCGTGGCCGATGAAAAACTTTTTTTCCCGGTTTAGTGGCTCTCTACTATGATGGAACCGCTAAAACATGGAGGAAGCTCGGATAGCACGTGGTAGAAGTAAGATTTTCGTTTCCTCGCACGATGTTGACTTGCCGAAGTCCTTTTAGTGTCTCTATCGGACCATACTTTCTGGTCGTGCCTCTCTGATTTGAACTCGATAATGTTGCTCGATGTGTTTGCCATTTAGTCAGGCTATTGGGTCCCACATGTTAGCCTCACATTAGAAGAATTGTGTGTATGATGGTACTTTTCCCCTTCACCCATGCTACCATGTTCTGAACTTGATAGCGTCGCTCGATGCATCTGCCGTTTAATCATGCTGCTGGGTCCCACATGTCATCCTCTCAATAGAAGAGACGTGTGCATGATGGAATTTTTTTCTGTGGCTATTGCCTACCTAATTTCAACACGATAACGTTGCTCGATCTCTCTACCATTTAGTCACGATGTTGGGTCCCTCATGTCAGCCTCACATTACAAGAATTGTGTGTATGATGATTTTTTTTCTTCGCTCGCGCTACCCTGTTCTGAACATGATAGCGTTGCTTGATGGATATACCATTTAATCAAACTCCTGGACCCCACATGTCATCCTCTCATTAGAAGAAACGTGTGTATGATAGTATTTTTCCCTCGGTCGTGTCTCCGTGTTCCGAACTTGATAGTGTTGCTTGCTGCATCTATCGTTTAATGATGCTACTGGGCCCCACATGTTATCCACTCATTTGAAGAAACGTGTGTATGATGGAATTTTTCCCTCGGTCGCGCCTCCGTGTTTCAAACTTGATAGCATTGCTCGATGCACCAGCCGTTTTCTAGGCTGCTGGGTCCCTCATGTGAGCCTCTCATTAGAAGAAACGTGTGCATGCTGGACTTTTTTCTCACTCGTGCCTCCCTGTTTCAAACTTGGCAACGTCGCTTGAGGCAGACCCACTACTAGGAAATACCTTATTAGTGGCGCACCTTTTTTCACTTTTAGTGGCGCATATCTGATGCGTCACTGATACGTCGTCACGGATATTTATTTACGTGGCGCATATTGAAATGCGCCACTGATCTCAAATTTTTGTGCCACATATTGCCAATATGCGCCACATATTTTTTTTCCAAAATTAAAAAAAAGGCGGGCCAGATCTCAAATTTCTATGGTGCATATTCCCAATATGCGCCACATATTTTTTTCAAATGTAAAAAAAGCTGGCCAGATCTAGATATGGCCAGAGGTGGTGGTGCTGGTGGTGGCTATAGGAGGGCTCGGAGGAGTGGGTCGTCAGAGGTGGTGGCCGGAGGAGAAGAAGGAGGAGGCCTCTGCTGGATGTGGTCAGAGTAGGAGGAGGAGTGCGCCGGAGGTGGAGGAAGGTGTCACCGGAGTTGGCGGAGGAGGTCGACGGAGGTGGTGGTGGAGAAGGAGGAGGAGGTCGCCGGAGGAGGAGGAGGTTGCTGGAGGTGGTGGAGGAGGAGAAGGAGGAGGTCACCATGGTGGAGGAGGAGGAGGTCACCAGGGTGGAGGTGGAGGTCGCCGGAGAGTGGAGAAGGAGGAGGGAGAAGAAGGGGAGAAGTTTGGAGGGGAGGAGAAGTGGGGGGAAAGAAAAAGAGAGGGAGAAGGGCGCCGACGGGATTCAAATTTGGAATCCCTCCCAAGACTTCTTTGGCGCATATGGGAGAAATGCGCCACAGAAGTTTCTCCCCCTTTTTTATTTTTTTGTAGGAAAAAATCTTCTTTTTGCAACAACTTTTTACTCTTTTCAAATTTGGGGAATCTGTAAAATATTGAAAGGATCGAGTAGAAAATTTTGGGACGATCATTTTGATATACTAAACTTTTTTTCCGACATCGTATGCAAAATTTATGGTTGTTTTAATGTGCCATGACCTATTTTTACAAAATGCATCAAAATTCATGAATTTCAATTTTCCCTACAACTACACCCCAAAATACAACTACATCTCAAAGAATTTTTTTTTTTGAAGTTTTTATCATTTTCGTTTATTTTTTACAAAACTGAAAAGGCGATCCACGGGGGGATCTATTTTTCCATATTCTGTGGCGCATACATCTATATGCGCCACATAAACATCACTTTCTGTGGCGCATATCGACATATGCGCCACAAAATTATCTCCCCCTTTTTTTGGTGCTGGGTCCCGTCAACTTTCTGTGGCGCATATGTCTATATGCGCCATAGAATCATCAGTTTTTGTGGCACACATGAAAATATGCGCCACAAAAATGTGGATTTCTATGGCACATATTGGTTCCGTGCGCCACTGAATTGCCAAATTTTGGTGGCGTTTTTTCTGTATGCGCCACTGATATTTTTCGGTGGTGCATGGTTTTGTATATGCGCCACAGAATAGCTTGTCTATCTATAACTGTTTTCCTAGTAGTGACCTGTATAAGGCCGTGCTAGTAGGTCCCACATGCCATTCTCTGTAAATGAAACCTGCGTATGATGGACTTTTTTTCCGGCCGCGTCCGCTGTTTTACCCTTGGCAATGTTGCTCGATGTGGCAGCCGTGTATGGTCTTACTGCTGGGGCCCCCATGTTAGCCTCTCTAGTATGTTCTGGCTTGTGTGTCCCAGATGCAGCCTTGTATGTTATGGTGGGTGGGTCCCCGATGCCAGCCTCTCTGTACAAGTATTTAACTTTTTTTTCAAACCTAAGAATTAAACTTGAGGGATGCTGCAGGCTGGTGGGTTGGTGATGTCAGACTCTCCATAAAGCAATATTGCTAGAAGAAAAAAATGTAAACCCAAGATAATTTTATGTCAAGCACAGAGAGTCGAACTCAAGACTCCAAAACAAATATAAACCATGTGCATTGCCACTACAAAAAAACAATTAATATAAACATTATCATTAAAAGATTTATAGTACCTATAACTTATATATTAGCCATCTTAAAAAGATTTTATGTGTCCATGTTATCTCTCTTATTAAAATAAAAGGGAAGCAATCATGGCATCTCAATTTATTAGATGCCAGATAATGGAGTAGTTTCTTAAAAACATGGGTAGGCAGATTTTTTTGTTTTAAAGGGAAATTCAAAAAATGCCGAATTATAGATCTTGGGATATTCTACATCTACTATACTATTCTCCATGGGCTCCTTGATAAAAAATTAAATGGGTTGTCGTCAGCAAGTCCCCTGACCCCTACAAGGCCGAATTATATTGTTCTGGGCTAAAGAGGGGCCGAATGGGCTAGATTTTACCTCCTCTTTAGTAAAATTTTCATTGTGTTGTGGCTCGGCCGGATTCGAAACATAGACCTCACTACCGGAGGAAAAAGTGATAATTCTTTTGATAGATATTCGTGTAAAAATATCTAAAGAACAAGGGACATAGACCGCATGTGCCAAAACTGGACCGGTATCCAATGACTTCACTTGGTACCCTCTCATTTTTGTCCAAAACACATCCAAAGGTTTTGATGCACACATGCAAAAGATCTAGTGCAAGCAGCCGAGCAGCAGCAACACAACTTTTTTACAAATTCAGTAGCATTTGAAAGATCTAGTAGTACAAAATAAGATAAAAAAATATCGATAGATTCCTAGTTCATATTCAGCAGCACTTGACCGATTCTGTAGTATTCCAAAGTGATTGTTTCAGCTATATAGACACTAAACTCAATAGCAGTACAGAGAGAACCCGTTCATGTTTCAGCTCTAAAAACCTTGTTGCACGATAAGTTTGCCCTTTTCTCCAAACACACTCGATCATTGGAGCAAGCAAAACTGACTATCAAGTATGCTTTTGTGTGCATACCTCCTCTTCACATCAATACCAGTGTGACCCCCATATATGCATCCCAAAATTCCCAAGCCTCATCTAGATTCTGACAAGGCCAAGTTAAAAAAGGAAAGCAAGACCATCTACTACACTTGATCTAAACACGTATCAGTACATCAGTATTAGTTCTATAAAATACTTAGTATTAGTAACGACATAACACTTGACAGCTTGAGTAGCATTTGAATATTGAGCAGTACAGAATACGACAGAAAAGTATCTACAGATTCCCAGTTCATATTTAGCACCACTTGACAGATTTAGTAGCATTTCAAAGTGACTGATTCAGTAGTATAAACAATGGCCAAAAGAAATGACAGATTCACCAATGTAGACATTGAAATTCAATAGTTGTAGCAAGGCCATGAGTCAGAAGGAAAGAGAGTCCACATTCAGCACTTGATCGGTCGATCTGAATAAGTACCAGTACATATGTATTACTACAAAATTGATTAGCAGTATCAAATTAAGACCTCCATACAAAATACTCGGCATAACGCAACAGTGTGTGAAGTGCTGGTCAGGTAGCGCTTTATTTCTTGCCTGTTACGTTTTCCTTGTCACACCGTTGCATGTGGGCCCACTATGTCAGCAGCATATATTGGAAATTGGTATACATTGCCGCAATCTTATTCCACCTCTTCCCATACAAATCGAATCTGTGACCAACATAAAATAGTAATTAATTAGTACGACTTTACATATCTTAACATTGGGATCATCACAAAGAAGATTTAGATGTTTTATCTCGCTTTTGAAACTTGTCGATACAATACTCCTAATCCATAGGGAATTCCGATGAATGGTTCAGATGCTACCAGGTAACGCCGTGGCTGCGACATGTATGACCTGAGCCCTTCCAGGGCGACTTTGGCCGACGATGGCCTGCTCGTCATCTCAGATGTCACCACCATTTCGACCGCATGGAGCTCATGCCACAGACACAACGACCAAAACTTCACCTTGTACCACGGCGATTCGCACACCCCTGAACTGAAGAACCTGGGGGATATGATGATGTCTGTGGTGTGGCCATCAATTTGCGCAACAAAAACGGTGCCCTCTTTCCCGATGCCGATGATATCCGCTCTCCGCGAGCCTCTTTGTGGGCACCGACTTAGACGACTCTCGGTGTGGCTATAGGGCATTATGCGCACAGTCCTCGAGTGGGCAACTCTGAGGTGGCAGACAAGCTCTACCATAGGAGTTAACTCTACCGACAAGGTGATGAAATCGCATCCAGGCTCCGTGCAGACTTGATGGCCGTGAAAGAACTAGATTATGTGGTCGTAGACGTCGTTGTAGGGGACAAATATCCCACAGTGGTCATTAGGGCATCTGCTACCTTTTCCGCCCGTGACTTGGTGGTATAGCTCCTTGGAGCATGTGGCTAGCCGGACGTCGCTGGTAGTGTCCAGACGCATAGAAATTTCATTGAAAATATTGTCACCGACCTTACTCCAGACGTCGTGCAGTGGGTTGTGCGTCGATTGCGACATCGTGATGGATTGGGGGAAGAGGTCGGACCAGAGTATGACTATCGGGGGAATTTTGGAGAGGGGTGGCGCGGCCTGCAAGATCCGATGCAGCGGGCGAGATGGGGAGGAAAATGTGTAAAGCATGCACTAGAGACGATCCCAAATGCGGGGCCAGGCGGCATTGGCGAGTGGGGATAAAAACAGCAGAGATGGGCAAGATGGGATGGCTCTTTGAACGAGGTTTTTTTGCAAGGCCTCTAGAGGTGCATCCATGACGTCGATTAGCTTGGCTGGCATGCTATAGTGCACTAACTTAATCATCTGAAATCCTGGTGCATTTTATAGCTAGGTTGGCATGCTATCGTGCACTAAATCAACCATGTCACAACCTCAGCCATTACAGCTAGGCCGGCACGCTGCCGTGTACGCTAACTAGAGTTACTACTACTGTCATGTTTGACCAGATGAAATTGTACTCCTACCTAGTAGTACTCCCTCCGACCCATATTAGTTGACTCAAATTTGTCTAGATTTAAATGTATCTAGACATATTTTAGTACTAGATACATCTGAATCTAGATAACTTCAAGTCAATTAATATGGATCGGGGATACGTCCATAAAGTATCTATAATTTTTGATGGTTTATGGTAATAATATGCTTTTGACACTCCTTTTTGTTAAAGTTTCTGATTTATTTGTACTAACCTACTAATTGTTGAAAAAGTGCATACTATTCTTGTTTTACATTTTGATGTGTAGGAATTAGCAAAAATACAAGTGGAAACCTTGTTGGATTCAAATTGGCATTTTCCAGAAATCTGTCTTAGAACTCTTTTTTAAGATGATCACGTTTCGGGTCGAAGATGGCCTCAAACGGAAAACTCTTCAGCTAAAAAGTTGTTGGAAATTTCACGGCCAACGCTCTGGACATAAAATTTAGCTGATTCCGAGTCTGGGCGAGACTTTTAGGCCCGCTTTACTGCAGTCCAAGATGGGGTGACAGGAATCCAAGAAATTATATAAAGGAAGGAAACTAATTCGCCCAGGGCATCTCCACTCACGAATTTGCAGCTACCAAAGCCATGTTTTTGCCTCCTCCATGGATCTCATCTCCATGGGGGAGGGCTCCCAAGAAGCCATGAAGGAAGGGGGCTAAGGGGCGGTGCTCCCCCATGATATCGGCGGCGGGGAAGGAGTCCCCCGCGCCGCCGCCGGCACCGCCGCCGCCCTCTTGACCATCTTCACCATCTTCACCGCCATCTCCATCACCTAATCCTCCTAGTATGCAGTGGTTAATCCTCCCATACACCTCTGTACCGTCCTACGTAAACCTGGTGTTTGATGCTATAAGTTATAATCCTATGATCTATGTCATGTTTGCATAGTTTCTTTGTTTTTAGATTGAATGGTTGAACATCTTTAGTTCATTAGAGTTGTATGTTGATATGGTACAGTCTTTTGGTGTCTATTATATTTTTGCGCGCATGGATTAAACATCATAGGGTTTGTAGTATGTGTAAGAGGAAGGGGGGAAGTTCTGCCGGAGTGAGAGAAACCTGAGGACACGAACTGGAATGTTGCACGTATGGGAGTAAGAGGACTATTAAACTTAAGGCTATGGTTGGGGAAACCTTAATGCATTGATTAGTACTTACGGATGTTTCCTAACAATCTAATCATATAGTACATGTAATTCTAAGTAGTGAAGCGTATGTACATTTAGCCTCTCCCACATAGAAAATTGTATCGAAGACAATGAACCCGATCTATTCGCTATTTAAACTTGGACAAAGCCACCACAATTACCACCACTATTCCACACTCATGGTTCTGTTAGTTTAGTGTATTTTATTGCTGCAGCAACTAGCTTTACTTTCTTGTTATTTATTATCATGCAAAGCTATCTCTCTTACTCGTATTGTTCCTCTAGTTTTATTTCCTAGATAATGCAAATGTTTAGTGTGCGTAGATTTGTATCAGTGGTTGATAGAACTTGAGAGAATATTTATCCTACCTTTAGCTCCTAGTTGGGTTTGAAACTATTACTTATCGAAAAGGCTACACACGATCTCCTATACTTGTGGATTATCAAGACCTTTTCTGGCGCCGTTGCCGGGGAGCAATAGCGTGTGGGGGAATATTCTTGTGTGCACTTGTTTGCTTTATCTCTAAGTATGTTTTACTTTCAGTTTTATGTTGTTCTCTATCTTAGTATGGATAGGGAATGCGAATTACAAAAAAAATAGTTGTACTTGTTACCTAAAAACATTTTCAAAAACGAAAGTAATTGGAAATATGAGTAATGGTTAAGTGGGGGTCGACCTTGAACACTTGTGTTCATGCCTATGAAACCAAAACAAATCTTTCCATGGAATATTTTCAATTAAAAACTTCTAGGAATGCATGAAGCCTTGAAAAAGAAAGATATTTCTGGTATTGATCTTAATGCTTATTCATTCGAAAATACTTGAATTTTGCTCCTATGCATAACTTAAAGGCGTTAAAGAAAAGTACGTATTGGGAGATAACCCAAAAGTTTTAGATGAGTCTTGGAAGTTATTACCTCGGTAATAACCGCTCCTTATCATTTTTATTTGCGTTTTGTGCCAAGAGTAACCTCTAATGAGAGAGCAGTAATGCTTGGGAAAGTTGCTGCCCCAAAACAGATTTTTGTGCTTCGGTGTAAAAACTTCGTGTAAAATCTCTGTATATCGGTTTGAGCTGTGAATTTTTGTGCTTGTGCCCCAGGTTGTTATCTAACTTTTGTTAGTTCAACACTTTTCGATTTGAGCAACAGAAGGTCTTCGAACAAATTGGCCTTTACCTGCTGGTTTGTTTTGACAGATTTCTGCCATTATTTGCATTTGCTTCTTGTTGATACCTTTTTGGATTCTTTTTGGGGAATTGAGTTTTTTGAGGGAAGTGCAACAGTAGCTTGTGTTTTAGTGGAAGCTTTATTGGTGTTGGAACTTAACCTAAAGACTTATTATCTTGAGTACACTAATGTTGCTAATAAAGATTGTGTGAAGTTTTGTATGAAGGAAAAATTTCAGGTGTAGGGAAAGAATGATGTAATGAGATGAAGAATGGACTAAATCTCAAGCTTGGGGATGCCACCCCGTGTCACCCCAAGAAATATCCAAGAAATACAAGCGTCATAGCTTGGGGTTTCCCAAGGCATCCCCTTCTTCATCAATAAAAATCTCAGGTTTCTTCCAAACACTTCATTTTTATTGTTCATGCACAGTTGTGTTGTTCTTGGAGAGTCTTTGTTTTCGTTTGCTTGGTTTTCTTAGTTTGCTTGAATAAATTGGTTGGACCCCATCTTTCATACATCAGTTTTCAAATAAGTGTGGTTTAGATTGGAAAAGAGTAGGAAAAATTCATGCTTAAGTGGTAAAAGGAGCTCGTTTTTGACGGTGTCCTATGCTTTGTCATGTAATGCTTGATATTGTTTTGGCTTTATGCTTAGTGATTTTTTCAGTAGCGTGACATGTTATAAACAATTAAGATTGCTTAATGTGCCTTGAAAGAATCATGCATTGTTTTAGCATATTAAAGCATAGTATTCTGGTATTCTCCTTTGATGCTTTATTTGGGTTGACTTGGCGCATGCTCACACCATGTTATGACTATCCCAAGTCACCATAGCCTTTATGATCCTTTAGTTTTCGACTTGTAATATCACTTTATGCTTTAATTAATGATGTTTTGTCGCTTTGCATGATTATGGCCATTATTGCTCTTTTAGTTGGTTGCTCCCAGTCTTTTGCTAGCCTCCATAACCAAGTATGAGTTCCCCTCATGCATCCAACTCCAAATAAAACCAAGTTATCCCAAAGAGTCCACCATACCTACCTATTAGCATTTGCTATTCCAAGTATATTCATGCTTTTATCTACCTTCCGAATTAAACTTGTTATGTGAAAATTAGTGATTAAAGCTCTCACGAACTTGATGGTACACTTTATTTTCTTGCACTTAATAAACTTGGACCATTGTGTCCATCTTTGTTGAATATATGCTTGTGCTTTTGGAACGCTTTCAACATTGCACTTATTATTCCATTGAAGTTGAAGTTAGCAGAACCATGTATCATTTGGAACGCTTTCAACATTGCACTTATTATTCCGTTGATATCATGGTGTTTGATGCTATAAGTTATAATCGTATGATCTATGTCATGTTTGCGTATTTTCTTTGTTCTTAGATTGAATGGTTTAACGTCTTTGGTTCATTAGAGTTGTATGTTGATATGGTACAGTCCTTTGGTGTCTATTATATTTTTGCGCGCATAGATTAAACATCATAGGGTTTGTAGTATGTGTAAGAGGAATGGGGAAGTTCTACCGGAGTGACAGAAACCTGAGGACACGAATTGGAATGTTGCACGTATGGGAGTAAGAGGACTATTAAACTTAAGGCTATGGTTGGGGAAACCTTAATGCATTGATTAGTACTTACAGATGTTTTCTAACAATCTAATCATATAGTACATGTAATTCCAAGTAGTGAAGCGCATGTATATTTAGCCTGTCCCACATAGAAAATTGTATCGAAGACAATGAACCCGATCTATTCGCTATTTAAACTTGGACAAAGCCACCACAATTACCACCACTATTCCACACTCGTGGTTCTGTTAGTTTAGTGTATTTTATTGCTGCAGCAACTAGCTTTATTTTCTTGTTATTTATTATCATGCAAAGCTATCTCTCTTACTCGTATTGTTGATCTAGTTTTATTTCCTAGATAATGCAAACGTTTAGTATGCGTAGAGTTGTATCAGTGGTTGATTGAGAGAATATTTATCCTACCTTTAGCTCCTCGTTAGGTTCGACACTCTTACTTATCGAAAAGGCTACAGACGATCCCCTATACTTGTGGGTTATCAGTCAGAGGGAGTAATACACTTGTACTAGTACAATACATACTACTACTAGTAGTAGAGTACAACAAACAATCATCTTGTTAGTTCCGCTGTATACAGGAGTTTTACTACACCTACCCACTTGATTGGTAGGTACACTAACACGGCACAACTCTTGTATGCGGCCGAACTAACACGATGATTGTTTAGTTTGCTAAAAAGGATTATATTGTGCAACAGAGGTAGTACAATACTAGCAGTAGCACACTAGATGTTTGTTTTGCAGTTTTGCTGTAAACATAGTACAATAAATACCTCCACATTGGAGGCTAGCATGATCAAGTACCACGGTGTTCCAACACGATGCATGATAACGTAAGGTGTTCAAGCACCTCTTTACAGAATAGTTATAATTAGAAGCAAACAGTCACTACATTAATACATCTACGATATAGTAAATTGTCCATCAAATGATGGGTGATAACCTACACATCTGATCACCTTCTCGGACTTATCATGATCAAATACTATCACCTTAAAGGAAGTGGTGGCAAGCTTCACTACAAGAAAAGTTTCCATCCGCAACGACTTGGCCCGACGGTCATCGTAGAAGGCACGTATTCCACGACAAAATTCTCGGCTTGGCCGTGGCCGATGGAAAACTTTTTTTCCGGTTTCGCGGCCCTCTACTACAACGTATCCACTAAAAACGTGGAGGAAGCTCAGCCAGCGCGTAGCAGAAGCAAGATTTTCGTTTCCTCGTGCGATGTTGACTCGCCGAAGTCTTTTGAGGCGTGTGGGTCCCGAACGTCAGTGTCTCTAGCAGACCATACTTTTTGGTTGCGCCTCCCTGATTTGAACTCGATAACATTGCTCGATGCGTCTAACCATTTAGTCAGGCTGCTAGGCCCCACATGTCAGCCTCTCATTAGAAGGATCGTGTGTATGATGGAATTTTTTCCTTCGCTCGCGCTACCCTATTCCGAAGTTGATAGCGCTACTCAATGCATCTACCGTTTAATCAACCTTCTGGGACCCACATGTCATCCTCTCATTAGAAGAAACGTGTGTATGATGGAATTTTTTCCCTTGGCTGTTGCCTCCCTGATTTCAACACGATAACATTGATCGATCTATCTTCCATCTAGTCTTGTTGTTGGGTCCTCCATGTCAGCCTCACATTATAAGAATCGTGTGTATGATGGGATTTTTTTTCTTCGCTCGCGCTACCCTGTTCCGAACTTGATAGCATTACTCGATGCATCTACCGTTTAATCAAACTCCTAGACCCCACATGTCATCCTCTGATAAGAAGAAACGTGTGTATGATAGAAATTTTTTCCCTCGGTTGCGCCTCCGTGTTGCGAACTTGATAGCATTGCTCGCTGCATCAGCCGTATTGGTGGGTTTCTTATGTCAATCTCACATTAGAAGAATCGTGGGTATGACGGACTTTTTCTTTTCTACTCTAGCGCTACCCTGTTCCTAACTAGATAGCGTTGCTTGATGCATCTGCCATTTGGTCACGCAACTGGGTCCCACATGACAACCTCTCATTAGAAGGATCGGTTGTATGATTAACTTTTTTCTCTGCTCGCGCTCCGTGTTTCGAACTTGATAACGTTGCTCGCCGCATTAGCCGTTTTTCAGGCTACTAGGTCCCCCATGTCAGCCTCTCATTAGAACAAATGTGTGCATGATGGACTTTTTTCTCGCTCGCGCCTCCCTATTTCAAACTTGGCATTGTTGCTCGATATAACACCTATATAAGGCCACGCTGGTGGGACCCACATGTCGGTCTATCTTTAGATAAAATGTGTGTATGATAGACTTTTTTTTCGGCCGCGCCCGCTGTTTTGAGCTTTGCAATGTTGCTCCATGTGGCAACCATGTATGTTCTTGCTGCTGGGGCCCCATGTTAGCTTTCTGGTATGTCCTGGCTTGTGGGTCCCCGATGCAGCCTTGTATGTTCTAGCAAGCATGTCCCTGATGCCAGCCTCTCTGTACAAGTATTTAACTTTTTTTCAAACCCGACCAATAAACTCGAGGGATGCTGCAGGCTGGTGGGTCCATGATGTCAGCCTCTCTGTAATGCAATATTACTATAGTAGAAGAAAAAACTCAAGAGTTCCAATAGAATTAAACTGTGTGTGTCTCCACTACGCCAAAGATATTTATAGAAAATATATTATTAAACATTCCTTAGTACCTTTAAGTTATGTTTTAATGTTTTTAAAAAGATGTCGTGTGTCTGTGTTTATATTTTTAAAAATAAAAGGGCAGCCTCCTGACATTTCAATTTATAAAATGCCACATATATAAAGGACTAGTTTCTTAAAAATATGGTGGAGTTTTTTAAGAGGTGGAGGCAGAGTTTTTTAAAGAGGTGGGAGGCAGTGCTCAAAAGCCCGAATTAAAAATACTTTGGGCTATTCTACATGGTCCATCTACATGGGCTATACTCCATGGGCTCCTTTCTTAAATTTTACTGGGCTATGCTAAGCAGTCCCTTGACCTTGACAAGGCCAAATTAAAATTTTCTTGCCTATGCTCCATGGGATCCTTTCTCCAATTTCACTAGCTTGTGCTCGGCAGTTCCCTAACCCTGCGCTTAAAAAAGCAGTTCCCTGACCCCGAAAAGGCGTGTGTGTATGTTGGATTGTTTTTTCTGGTCAAACTTGATAACGTTGTTGAGTTATCCATGCTAGGCTCTCACCGTGCTAGACTTTTTTTCTCGCTTGCGCCTCCCTATTTCGAACTTGGAAATGTTGCTTGATGCAGCATCTCTATAAGGCCGCATTGCTGGGTCCCATGTCTCAGCCTCTCTATAAATGAAACTTGCCCATGATGAACTTTTTTTTCATCCCCGTCCACTATTTTGACACTGGTCCATTGCTAGGCATAAATATACATGATACCAAGTCGAGGACCAAATATACACCCATACTATATAGATGTCGATCAAATTATATTTTTTTGAGAACTTTGTATTATAATTTTATATAGTGATGATATGGCATATGTCTATTATCTAGGTCTCACGTGCAGGCTACGTGGAACTTACTAGTAATGCTATAGTTTCAACAAAACAACATAGGTAGGCGGAGCTTTTTCTGAGGGGCTAGGGAAGGGGATGGCTATAAAGGCCAAATTAAAAAGATTCTGGGCTAACTAGAGGCGGATGCCCTATTCTTCATGGGCTCACTCTGAAACTGAATGCGCTATGGTTGGCGGCCACAAGACAATGAAAAGGGTGAATTGGAAGGCTTTGGGCTATGCTTGGGCTTGATAGGCTAATTTCATGGGCTCAGTAATAAAAATTCCAAACCTCATCAAGGAAGAAAAAACAAGGGAGCAAATTTTGGCTGATATTTTCGCGTGCAAATTGTTGACAACCAGGACACATACCGTGTGGCGCCAAAACTTTCCCACTCAAGCCTTCAACCTCGTGCCTTCACTCTAGCAGCCAGCTAGTGTCTATTTGCACCATTCTTCTGGAGACACGCAAGCGGTTAAAACCACAAGCCGCGCACCAAAACATTCACACCCCGTCAATCAGCCGGGGCGGCCTGACACCATTGCTGGTGGCACCATTCTTTTTGATACGCACACAATCCGTTGGTCAGCTGGTCGATCCCATGGTACATTTATAATATCCTTAGTTCACTCAATCATTCCCTAGAAGTAGTTTTGTACTCGATCTGTTTGTTTGACATTGTTCTGCACTTGATTTTTTTGTTCGAATTGGTTGGCATTTTGCGCTCGGTCGATCTGTTCTCTCAAATATGTAACATAGTTCTACACTCAATTTCTAAAATAAGCTAAAGTTACGTGGCATTTATAGTTCTATATTCAATCCAGTTGCTCAAATATCTTTGCTTAATTAGATCTATAATTAACCTATTCGGTGAAATATCTTGAAAGCTTCTAACCATCTCTATCCTCAACAGATGGACAAATATTGGATACTGAATGGAAAAAAGCAACACCTTCATATTGGGAAGGTGTTAATGACTTAATGAAGTTTGATAGACAGCATAACGGCGACTCGGATGTGTTTTGCCCATGTCGACAATGCCTTAATTATAAAAAGCTGAGTGACATCATAGTCGGAGACCATACATTCGTTAAAGGGATGCAACACACATATATTAGGTGGACTAAACATAGTGAATCATATGATCAGCATGTTCTTGATCCTCTAGCTGATGCTGATCTGACTAAAACTCATCAGATCGAGGATGAGGACCTTTCTGGTTTGTTAAGGGACCTATACCTCACTACAAGCAAAAAAGGTGCTCCTTCTCTTAAAAGATCACTTTTCTCTGACCTGATAGAAGATGCGAAGTGTTTAGTGGACCCTGATTCTGATATCTCAAGATTCGAACTGGTAATGAAATTACTAAAGGAGAAGTCGTTCAACAAGATTACCAACAAAGCTTTCGATTCAGTGATTAAGGTGTACAATGAGTCAATCCCTAGGGAAGGACTACTAAAATCCTTTTATTAGATGAAACAGTACATCAAGGTACTTGGACTATCATATGAGAAGATCCATTTTTGTCCAAATAACTGTGTACTGTTCTGGGAGGATTATGATAACCTCGATGAATGCCCAGTATGTAACAAATCAAGATGGAAAAATGGTGATAAAAAGACGAAAGATCCTTGTAAGGTACTGAGATATTTTTCAATTATAGATAGATTGAAGAGGTTGTTTCAGTCAGAACAAACATCTAAGGAAACAAGATGGCACAAAGAGATTCTCAAGCTAGACAATTACTTACTCAGACATCCAGCTGATGGCGATGAATGGAAGAACTTTGACAAGGCTCATCCATGATTTGCGGTGGATCCAAGGAACCCGAGACTTAGCCTAGCTATAGATGGATTTAACCCATTTGCAACATGAGTAACTCATACAACATGTGGCTAGTACTTGTTACAATTTACAACCTGCCTCCCTGGGCATGCACTAATCAGTTGAATTGCTTGCTGGCTTTACTCATCCCAGGTCCCAAATCACCTGGGAAGGATTTTGATCTGTTCATGCAGCCTCTTATACAAGACTTGCAGGAACTATGGAAGGGTGTCATGACTCCTGATATCCTTGCCAGCAAACCTGAAGATGCCAAGTTCCCTATGCGTGCTACTGTGCTATTCTGCACCCATGATTTTCTAGCTCTTGGCACTATGTCTGGCAGAGTGACAGCAAGTTATAACGCATGTGTTCGCTGTGAGACAAAACAGGTCACAATGAGGCTACAAAATAAGACTAGTTTCCTTGGCCACCAGGTTTTTCTTCCTCAATGCCACAAATTCTAAAAAAACTTGAAAAAATTGTTGTTCTATGGAAAGAGGACTGAATATGGCACTACATCACAAAAGTTCACTGCGGCTGAGTTGCAGGAGCATTTACAAAAGGTGAGAAATGTCAAACCATGAAAACAACCAGCTGCCAGACGAGGTAAAAGAAAGAATACAGAAGATGCACCAATAGTAGGAGCAACATCCAAAAGGAAGAGAGCAGTAGACGTAGCAGCAGATTCCCAAGGGAAGGAAAAGGAACCGAGAATATTTTATAAGCACAGATCCACTCTATGGGACTTGCCATATTGGGCTGGTAAGACACTTTGACATAATATTGATGTCATGCACATGGAGAAAAATATATGTGACAACATTATAGGCACATTACTCAACATTCCATCTAAGACAATAGATAGCTATAATGCTTGGCTTGACTACGAAAAACTCAACGTTAATAACAACTTGAAGCTGCATCCTGAAGATATGGTTGATAAGGGCGGTGAAAACATTACAAATTTCGAGGTGCGGAATTTACCTTGCCGATGAATAAAAGGGTACTATTTTGTGACTTCCTCTGAGGTGTGAAGTCCCCATCTGGATTTGCTTCCAACATTGCAAATTGTATCAATGCAGAGGGGAACAAGCTCCAAGGGTTGAAAACTCATGATTGCCACATCCTACTACAAAAGCTTTTAGCTCTTGGCGTTAAAGGTTTAGTGAACAAGAATTTGTACAACGTGCTTATAGAGTTGGGAAAGTTCTTTAGGGAAATCTGTAGCAAAACTCTAGACAGAAGAGTTGTAGCGCGTCTTCAGATGGACATAGTAGAAATCCTGTGCAAGCTTGAGCTAATATATCCACTAGCCTTCTTTGATGTGATGGTGCATTTGGCTATTCATCTGACTGAAGATGCACTTTATAGAGGTCCCGTATAGTACGTATGGATGTACCCTATAGAACATTGACTTTGCACTTTCAAGGGTACTGTTAGGAACAAGGCTAGAGCAGAGGCTTGCATTGTAGAGGCATACATTGCCACTGAAGCATTTGCATTTTTCTCAAGATACGTTCCTGATCGTAAAACGAGATACAATCTGGGTGGAAGAATTGAAGAAGTTGAAAAATCTGTTTTTAACCATGGTGTTCGCCTAGTAGGAAAGACGGAACATATACCATTAATGCAACACGATATGACCAACTTACTTGGTATGTGCTGAATAACACTGATGAGGCTGAAAACTTTGTTGGGTGAGTACTATTCATACATATCCTCACATATATGAAATGAAACTTGTAGCAAGATATGTTCAGATGTCTTACTTGAGTAAAGTTTTTGTAGGTTATTTAAAGCAACCAAAGGAAACGATTATGCTGCACCAGTATGTTGGGGTGGGTTTCAGGAGGTTTAGGAATCATGTAAGATGGTCAATTGAACTTTGAATTGCATACGAATTGTGCACATGAGATGACCTCTTGATTACTTTGTATAACCGCAGATCATGAAGGTGTGTGAAGAGAATCCGGGCGATGTTAGTGATAGTCTCTATGCCCTATCACGTGGTCCGACAAAGAGGGTGCAGATAGCTTTAGCTTACAATGACGACGGTATCCATTACATCACTTATGAGCGTGAGAAACATATGAAGACACAAAACAGTGGCGTCACGACCAGTGGAGAGCACTTGACAGCCAAAATAAAAAATTCAGATGACTATGATCATTATGGTCGCATAAAAGAGGTTATTGAGTTGAATTATATTGACAAGACCGGTGGTTGATTTGTGGTTCTATTCAAGTGTTATTGGTATGACAAAGATCCGAACAAGAAAAGAGGCCCCATAAATGATGGGAATTTCATATCGATCAATACTACTACTGAGTGGTACAAGGAGGAACCTTATATTTTGGTAACTCAAGCTTCCAAGGTAATATTCTTGGAAGACAGAGATAATAAGGACTGGCAATATGTGCAAAATTTTGAGGCAAGGAGCTCCTATGATGTGAATGAGTATGACGAGCCAGTCACCATAGATATTGACCACCAAGATGATCCTAGTGGTTGTATGGTAACTGAACTGGCTGACATCGATGCAAATTTGATTGCCATAGGCGGCTCTGCGCATGATGGACAAGTAGATTTCACTATCGAGGTTAATGTAGTCGACAAAGACAGGAATAAACTACTTCTACCTGATGAATCTCAGGACATGTATGATGAATGGCAAGGGGAAGAAGATCCAACCCAGTCAGAATATGTGGATCTAGAACGCGACGGTGCAGAAAGCGATGATGGTGAAGATGATTAGACTATTGTTTCATATTATGCAGTGATATGATGAATAGTGATTCGTATTGGTTTTCTCTTTGTAAAATGTATGAGACATGATGAAAATTTCCTGTTGGATTATAATCCTAGACTAATTGTTTTCCCTGTCTAAATTGGATTAAGCTTAATTCGACAAGTGCAAACATTGCTTCAGTACATTAATTAATTATCAACCACGGGACTAGTTTCATACAGAAAGGGGCATATGCACCTCGTGTCAGTAGAGATGGGCGAGCACATTGTCTCGGCAGATAAGTCAGCTGGCGTTGGTCTCAAACCAAGTGAAGATGCACTTGCAGTGGTATGGATGGTTGCATCCCCAGAGGCGCACCGTTGTGCGCTTCGACATCGTCTGCATGCATATGCTGAAGTGGCCATCCTCCTGCTCAACTAGGTACCAACTGTCTTGTAGTGCCGACAAGTTGACAATGAGCCAAAGATTCACACTGAGGGTTAGGTCGAAGTGGAACCCGTAGACCCACATACACGCCTCAAGCCAGAGCCGATACAGAATGTTGTACGACATGATGGTATCCCACTCCTCCGCCGTGAGTTGCAGGTTCTTCAGCAGCCATACACGGCCAAGAACCTTGGGCATAGTTCCCACGACCTCGTTCGCTCTTCGTAGCTTGCTGGGAGGCAGGTTGAGATTCAACACTTCCTCTTTGCAGGGTGTGGTCGCAACATCGTCCTCCTCCAGTGGGGCTGTGATGGATCCATGCATCCTCCTGAGCTCGTATGTCCTCGAGAAGAAGATCTTCAGTATCATTGTGTACGACATCGCCTCATTAACTAACTGTGGCTCGACGATGGAGAAGTCAGTTGTGGCTGCGGAGACGCGGCAGGCACGGAAAACATGGGGCCAGACTCGATGATGCGCTCTAGTGAGGAACGCTCCAGTTCCGGCGGCACTGACATTTGGGTTTTTTTTGGGGGTGGGGGAGGGGAGGGAGGGGGACCGAGGGCTAGTCGATGGTGCTGGCCTGGATGAGGGGGATGAGGTCAGAATGGGTGAGAGTGGACTACTCAAACAAAAGGCAGGGCCATGCTACCTCGTCACACCCCAACGTCAGCCTTGGCTCGTCCTCTCTTCATGGTTCTATTTAGGCTGGTCATAATGCTAGTGGGAGTAATTTGGGTAGTAACATAGTCCTACATGTATTTACAACTAAGCATTTAGATGACAAGGCATGCAATTAAATGATGAGAGACAGCCTTGGGTAACTAGATATGTTACCATAAGGGCGTCTCCAATGTGAAAATAAGGTCGGATATAAGACACCTGTGGTCGACCCTAGTGGAATTTAAACATGGTAGCACTCGGTCTTAATCTAAGAAACCTTGCGGTCGACCATACCAGTATTACCCGGCCACAAGAACTCGAAAATCATTTTTTCTCTCTCCTCACTACACAGTGCGCTTGCGGCAGAATTTCAAGAAAAAATAAGTCTACATTGCAATAAATGAGACTTTGCATGATACCACACCAATGTTTTTTTCCACTATGGAGGTAGTAACTTAGACAAGTAACATATGCATGTTACTACTCTAAGTTACTCCCCACCATGATCAGCCTAAATATAGTAACTTGCATATGTACTATCTTCATAGTGGGTGATAACATGTGTGTGGTGTCATGCAAGACCTAATTAATTAGGTTCCAGACTCATATAGTATTGGTATGTGTGATGTTATGGTAATACCTCCCTCTCTTTCATCATCAATTATCATGTCATGTCACCAATTTACTTACATGCAAGTTACTAGCTAGTAATAAGTTACTCCCACATAACGAGAGGGATGGCTGTTGTCTCTGCGCTAAATAGAGGAAGGGTTGTTGAGCTAGACAGAGAAGACCAATATTTTAACATATTGTGAGAGTGGCCATTGGAGCAAGTAGCTTCTCCAGTTCCTTGAATTTTTTGTGTGGCATCGGCTGTGCATCATAGGAACCGGTGACAGATGGTTGAGAAATGGTTTGGGCATCGATATTTGCATACGCTGTGGAGGGCCATGATGTCTACGCGCGCTTCTATTCCTGTAGACAGTGTTGGGCCTCCAAGTGCAGAGGTTTGTAGAATAGCAGCAAGTTTCCCTTAAGTGGATCACCCAAGTTTTATCGAACTTAGGGAGGAAGTGGTCAAAGGTTCCCCTCTCAAGCAACCGTGCAATCAAGATACAAGAAGTCTCTTGTGTCCCCAACACACCCAATACACTTGTCAGGTGTATAGGTGCACTAGTTCGGCAAAGAGATAGTGAAATACAAGTAATATGGATGATTATAAGTGGTAATTGCAATCTGAAATAAGAGTGGCAACAAGTAAACATGTAACAGGACTGATTGTAAACGTTGTTTCAATGCTTAGAAACAATGCCTAGGGATCATACTTTCACTAGTGGACACTCTCATATAAATATCTTCTCTTCATGATGCTACCCTGAACTACTCTCCGGTTGGACGATGTAGGGCTATAACAGCACACCTTAAAGTTCGCATTCCCCATCTAGATAACCTCTCACTATCACCTTGAGCGCTAGATGGTTCCAACAAACACCACAATCTCATAGAGACATCTAACTCAAAATTATACTCATGATAAGTATTTATGTAACCTTAGCCAAAGTGCCACACGGTGTGCACACTATCAACTTCACACATGTGGGGATAAGCAGGGATTCATTAAAGCACTTGAGTAGCAGAATAGATCTATAGATTACAAAGCTCATGATCTCAATAAGATCATGCATAGAGAGAGAGATGAACACATAGCTACCGGTAGAGCCCTTAGCCTCGAGAGAGAACTACTCCCTCCTCATCATGGGAATCAGTATCGACGATGGAGATGGCGGTGGAGTCCATGGAGATGGCTCCAGGGCACTTCCCCATCCCAGCAGGGTGCGGAATAGAGACTTTTGTCCCCCGAATCTCCTCTTCGGTGGCGACGGTGCTGCGGAACTTTTCGAGGAATTCTGATCTGGTACTTAGGGTTTTCATCCTGGGGGGAATATATAGGCAAAGAGGTGATGCCAGAGGTGGGCTAGGGTGGCCACACCACCTAGTGGCGCGGCCAGGGGTGACCCGCGCCACCCTAGGGTGTGCCTGCCCCCTGGCTCCCCTCCGTCCCCCTTTTGGACTCCGTGTCGTGTCGGGAAAAATAGGAACTTCAGGCTTTGTTTCATTCAATTCCGAGAATATATCTTTTCTAGCTTTTCTGAAACCAAAAATAGTAGAAAACAGGCAACTGGCACTGTGGCATCTTGTTAATAGGTTAGTTATAGAAAATGTATAAAAATGCCTCAAAGTGTAGACAAAACATAAGATAGATGATACAAAACAAGAATGGAACATCAAAAATTATAGATATGTTTACGACGTATCAACATCCCCAAGCTTAACTCCTGCTCGTCCTCGAGTAGGTAAGTGATAAAAGAATAACTTTTGCGGTGACATGCACCATCATAATCTTCATCAAGGTATTTTTAAATCATTGATGGCTAGGATCAAAGTACTTTAACATGAACATGAAAGACAGAGTTCTAACAATAAGAGATAGCAACTATGTTATAACATGAAAAAGGTACAAACAAAAGATTCATGAATAACAATGCATTAAAATATGTTTGTTTGTTTCACATATAGAAAACATAATAAGAATTGTATTCAGCGTGTCCCTCATGGTATAGCAAATCAGAAGTGCATAGGACACCTTCAAAGTTCATAAGGGTGACTAGATACAAATAATTTAAGAACAAGCAATTTCACAGTTATGAATCAATCAACAAGTTTTTGGGACAATGCACATTAAACTAAGAATGGTCACTATGCTCTCTCAATTGGTGCATAAAGATAGAAGATGGAGACTCAACATAAAAGTAAAAAAGAAAGGCCCTTCATAAGAGGGAACCAGGGATTTCAAGTTTCATAAAGAGCTTCCAAAAATTATGGTACTTATTAGCTTTCAGCTCTCATTACCCCTATCATAATCATCTTGAGGTGATTAATGTTAAAGAAAACAAATAGGAGGATATGCTTGACAAGTTATAAGTTGAAAATATCATGCCCCTTGCTTACGAGTACCGAACCTCATGCTACTCAACTTTAATGCTTGTTCTTAAATTATTTGTATCTAGTCATGGCTTAGGAATGGCTTAGGATGCTTCACAGAATGCTCAGTATGGTTATGCTGCAAGTTTCCACCTTGATTAGGCATGGCTTAGGCTAGCCTCCCATGCATTTCTCTAACACACATACAAACTCCATGAGCTTACAAGCTCCCCTTTTATTTCACACCACCGGGATCCATAAACAAAAGAACATGATATCAACTGAATAATAAGTGCAATGTTGAAAGCGTTCCCCATGGTACATGGTTCTGCTAATTCACAACTTATAAAGTGCAAGCATATAAGCAACATAGATGGACGCAATGGTTCAAGTTTATTTAGTGCAAGAAAATAAAGTGCGCCATCAAGTTCGTGAGAGATTTAATCACTAATTTTCACATATCAAGTTTAATTTGGAAGATATATAAAAACATGAATATACTTGGAATGGTGTAACACACCATGCATAGGAATTTATAGTGGACTCTTTGGAATAACATGGTTTTCTTGGAGGTTGGATGCATGAGTGGAAATCATACGTGGTATAGGTGGAGGCTAGCAAATGACTGGGAGCGACCAACTAAGAGAGCAATAATGGCCATAATCATGCAAAGCGACAAAACATTATTAATTAAAACATAAAGTGATATTGCAAGTCAAAAACTAAATGATCATAGAGGCTATGGTGACTGGTTCATAGTCTTAACATGGTGTAAGCACGTGCCAAGTCAACCCAAATAAAGTATCAAAGGAGAATACCACAATATTATGCTTTTGTATGTTAAAACAATGCATGATTCTTTCAAGACACATTAAGAAATCTCAATTGTTTGAAACAAGTCATGCTACAACAATAATCACTAAGCATATGGTCAAAGCAACATCTAGCATGACATGATAAAGTCTAAGTCACAGTCAAAACATGCTTCCTTTTGTACCACTATAAGCATGAAATTTCCTAATCTTTTCCAACACCAATCGACTTATTTGAAACAACTCTCAAAGATAATAATCAATAAAGACCATAGATCATGTCTCACCCATCTACAAAGAAGAACTAAAAAGTTCTAAGCCAAAATAATAAGAAAACTAAAGCTAAACATAGTGCTAGCAAAGGAGAACACTCACAAAACAATAAGAGTGAAAACTAGACTGTTCTAGGCAATGAATAACGGTGTGTGTCTCTCTGCAAAAGAAGTGTGATGGAATCCAACCAACTTATTGCGGAAAAGAAAGCAAAACAAAACTAAAAACAAAGACACTCCAAGAACATCACATAGTGCATAAGGTAATAAAAATAAAGTGTCTTGAAAGAAGACCTGAGATTATTGATGAAGAAGGGGATGCCTTGGGCATCCCAAAGCTTTGATTCTTGTAACTCTTGAATATTTCTTGGGGTGACACGGGTGGCATCCCCAAGCTTGCGCTTTTGTCCATACTTCATCTCATCACATCATTCTCTCCCTACCCTTGAAAATTTCCTTCATACAAAACTTCACACAATCTTCATTAGCAACATTAGTTTATTCAAAATAATAATCCTTTGGGTTCAGTTTCAACTCAAGTAAATCATCCATTGAAACATAAGATATTGTAGCAATTTCTTTTAAAAGCTCGAGTGATCCAAGAGAACTAAAAAATAAACTGATTAAGAGGCAAATGCAAATATAGGCAGAAATCTGTCAAAATAGACCAGCAGGTAAAGACCGATTTTTCGAAAATCTTCTGTTGCTCAAATCGAAAAGTGCAAAACTAACGAAAATTGGGTAATAACCTGGGGAATAAGAAGAAAATATTACAGCTCAATCCGACATACTGAGATTTTTCACGATTTTTTACAGTGACACACAAAATCTGTTTCGGGACAACAACTTCCCCATATCTTACTTCCCTCTCATTAGAGGTTATTCTTGGCACAAAAACCAAACAAAAACGATAAGGAGAGGTTATTATAGAGGCAATAACTTACAAGAATCAACAAAACAAAAATAATATGAAAGTAAAAATATAATGGGTTGTCTCCCAAAAGCTCTTTCTTTATAGCCATTAAGATATGCATGATAATTTCGATGATGCTCACATAAGAAATATGAATTGAAGTAAAAGCGAGCATCAAGAAGCAAATATGGAACAAATTTAAGTCTAACCCACTTCCTATGAAAAATAATCTTGTAAATAAAAAAGTCATGAAAGCACAAAGCAACAAGCATAGGAAAACAAAACAAGTGCAACTTCAAAATTTCAACATAAAGCGGGGAAACTTAATATTGTGGAGACACATAAAACCATGTTTCCCTCTCTCATAATGATTTTCAGTAGCATCATGAATAAAATTAACAATATAACTATCACATAAAACATTCTTATCATGAGCCACATGCATATAATCATTATTACTTGCCACATAAGCATAGTGATTCTTATTAATTGTAGTGGGAGAAAATTCAACAAATAGCTATCTTTATTATTCTCATCACCATAGTCATCAATTATAGGAGGCATATTGCAACCATCATAAGAAAAAGAATAGCTATCTTCCAAAGTGTGTTCGTTAATAAGGACAAAACACATATTAGTCCTGTCATATTTTGGTAAAATCTCATCTTTTATAATATTTTGTATGTAAGTATTTGTGTGGAAATTATCAATATAATAAATATGAAAACCATTCAGGACACTATTCATATCAAAAGCACTCATATCTACCAAAGAGGTTTTTCTTGATAACTCTTCACACCCTAAAATAATGTAAGTTCATCATGCTGATTAGGAGTGATCATGTTATCACAATACAAAATTGTACTACTCATTGGATTAGAAGGGCTATTATTATGGCCTAAGAATTGAAAATGAAATGACCCACTTCAAAGCAAAGTTCACAAATAAAAGGATAAAGGGCACAAACTTTTTTACCAAGATCATTTAGAGCCCTATACCACATTCTAGTTTTTTCATTCCTGTGGGTGATACAATATTCTTCTTCAATTTTATTCTTTTCACAAGATCTATGTACTCCACAAAAATTAACATTCTTATAAGAAATAGTACTTTTAGAGGTTTGAGCATGTTTATTGCTATCATTAATAACAATTTCATTTTTCATGCAAGTGTCTTTAAAAGGCTCATGATACATGTCCCATTTTTATTTAGGAGCATTAACATGAGGAGAAAAGGCTCTAAAACAATCAACAAGAATTTGAGGATCAAGAACATATTTAGCTATAAGCTATTGAAAATTAGCAGTTTCAGCGAAAGACTTAATGCAATCATACTCATAGTTTATATCTGGTTCTTTACCTTTGTCGTGATCCCAATCTTCGGTATTTTTGTGAATTGTTTCAAGAAGATACCACTAATATTTGACCTCCTTACTTGTGAAGGATCCCTCTAAACAGGTATCTAGATAGTCCTTGTAATGTCCTGAAAGCCTTGCATACAAAATATTAATAACAATATTCCTGGGGAGCTCATGAATGGGACATTTGAGAATTAGTGAATTCAATCTCCCCCATGCTTGGGTAATACTTTCTCCATCATGATGATGAAAATTATAAATATAATTCCTATCTTTATGAATTTCATGAGGAGGTTAAAATTTGGAGTAAAAGAGAGATTTGAGTTCCTTCCACTCTGAATGGTGAGGATCATCTAGTAGATCATACCACTCCCTTACTTTGCCCTTAAGTGATAAAGAGAATAGCTTCCTCTTAACTTGGTTCATTGAAATACCTGCACACTTGAACAACTCGCATAATTCATGTATAAATAGTAAATGATCACCAGGATGGCCAGTTCCATCTCCAAAATAACAGTTATTCATAACACGTTCAACAATTTCCATAGGTATTTTAGAAGGGACGCTCTCAGTATGTGGGTTTAATGTAACATCCCAATTTCTGCAACCCTGATTAGTGGTTCAGAATGTAAAAATCAGGGGGAACAAAAACTTTTCTTGTTAAGTGTTGCAGTGTTTGCTTGTTGATTGTCTCTGCTTATGCTTCTGATTGTATAGCTTCTGATATACTCCTTACCTCAACATCAGTTGTCAAAAAGCTATTTAACAAAACTACCCTGGCTCATTTTACATATTCTCAAATGTACTGGCATTTCAAAACATGAGCCAAGATACTTATGTAACCAAAACTATTTTTGTAACTTCTATTGACAAAACTATGGAGAGTTATATAATATAATCTCCTTATGTTTTCAAGACAGAACCTTCAACTACTCTTACCTCTAGGATCTCCAAAACCATTTTGTAAGCTTTCGAATTCTACTCTTAGTAGAGATACCAAGGACCTTACCTTGTTCAAACTCCAACCTATTTCAAAATACCCATCCTTACCTCAAGCTAAGCTTGGTGGTAACCCTAGTAGTAGTTGATTCGCTTGTAAGATGAGTTGCCTTGATCTGCTGTTTGGATTGTCTGCTTAGGAGATAGTATGAGCTACTCTAGGAGCTCATCCTACGATCAAGATGTCTCCAAATCATCCCACCCTAAGCAAGAATACAATCTAGATCAGATCCCTAGCTACTAAGTGATCATCTAGAACTCTTAACTAGATCAATTCTGAAGAAATCCCTTCTAGAAGTTTCCAAGTCAATGAGGACCAATATCAAGCATGGATCCCTTCTACTCAAACTATACTTCAAAATCATCCACTTGATGATTCTTGGGGTACCTTGCACCCCATCAAAAACATCCCATCTCATAGTTTAGTCAAAAACCCTAAATCTGCCAAATTTGGCTAAGTCTGGAATCTGTTTCAACATCACCTTTTTGGATGTCTCCCTTTATCAACCCTTGTGCATTTTTGGAAATGCATCTGAACCATCTTGTTAAACATCCTAAGGACTACCAATGAACACTCTTTCCCTTGGTTAAATCACCTTCCCACCCACTTGTTCTTGATGGTTTTGTAGGCAAGAAAATAACTATTCCTGCAAATCTAGTCAACATGCCTACTTTGATAGAAGCTCGCACCATCATCTAAACTTCTATGGAACAAATATTTGCATGGTTGTGTTCTACTAATATAGGTATATCAAGATCTACTTCACTTGTTCCAAGTGGATCTTTGTGCTTCTTAAACCCCAAGGTTTTGAAGGCTAGTTGATAATTTTCCTTAGTAGGCTTATTTTATTCAAATTTTGAAAGCCTATCTTGGTGAACTCAAGAAGGATCAAGCTCAAACCTCTACACCCTTGTTATATACATTACTTGGTCTATCCATCCATATATCCCATGCCCCAAGGTTTTGGTGGAATGAAAACAATCTTACCCAAGATCCTTAAATCTCTAGTTTTCACCAAAATCAACTTGGATTCTCCAATGCCAAGGTTGCAAATGCTGGCTATACCTTGTATACATCATGTACCTTGATCATCAAGATTTATCAAATATTTTCTATAATTCTTAGGGCTCTACATCTAATAAATCTCTTTAATAGTCAGAATCTTCAAACCTTCTTCCATAAAGTAAAATTTGGTTTTTGCCAAAACACTTCCCCAAATTTTGGCTCAATTGAGGTCCATACATCATATCCTACCTTCCCACTTCAAAAATAAATATTTTTGAAGAGCTGTATTATTTCTTTTTGCCCATTTTCTTAAATGGCTGAATTGGAATAATAATTGTTGTAAATACTCTTAAGCCCCACTAAATTGTGGGGAAAATTCCCCTAGGTGTGTATTCACATTTGGGACCATCCCACAACAAAAACCAATCTTGTCCAATGTAAAATTTTCCAATGATCTTCTATAAACTACTTCTGCACTTTTTGAATAAAGGATCTTAAGTGGACTTCTAATCTTCTGATAAATCTCAAATAAATTCTGGAGGTGTATGTTGACCATATCTACCCATTAGTGCCATTTTACCATATTGCCATAGACAACTTTTGAGACTTCCTTCATAATAGTGTAGTTGATCAATTTTGCAAACCTAGCAAATCCTCCACTCAAAACACCACAAAACTTTACCAACCTGGTCAAGCAAGCTTCTCCAACACCCATCACACCCCTGGTCGTGATCCCTGTTGCACTACACGGTAGCAAGGCCATCCTTTTGTCTTTAGTTCTTGGAGCAAGTGAGAGAGAGAACCAATAAATGTCATATCTTGTAAAATCTTCACAGCAGCTGCAGCACGCCCCCTCTCCCTCTCTAGTCAATACATGACCCCACTCCCCTCCCCTCGGCACCAATGAGAGCCTCCCTAGCTCCCCCTAGCCCTTCCCCCCCTATTTCTTTACCACACCCGAGTGGAGTAGAGGAGCAGCACCCTTGCAGTGTAATACTCCTTCTGTCACTCCTCTGCCCTCTTTGACTCATCTGCTCGAGCTCCACCGCCCTTGAGGCCCTATCCCCGAGCACCACTCCTTCCCAAGCTTCTCCATGTACTAGATCCATCATAGACCTCTCACATCTGTTTATAAGGCCAGAGACCCTTGCATCTCGCATATGACCCTTCATTATACTCCCTACCACTCCCACTTTCCTTCCACCAGAACCCAGAGAGCTCTCTCCTGCTCTCCTGCTCGAGAGAAGAAGAAGTGGAGCTCTCGGCCTCTTTTAGAAACTCGAGCGTAGCTCCCCGCTCTCTCTTTCTCACCCCCTGCATGTCATCCTATCATGCTCCCCTACCTCTCCTGACTTTCCCCATGTTTTTGTTTGGCCCAGGATGGCCCCTAGAAGCATCGCCGACGAGGTCCGTCGCGTGCGTCGCCTTGGCTCCCGTGCCTGGACCGTCGTAGACCGCCGCTTCTACTCCGCCATTCCCCGGTCACCGGAGAGCTGCCGGCAAGCCTCCCCGCACCTCCCCGACCCCTCCTAGGGTTTCTTCCCCTGTGCCCTGCCCGTGAGGTGGAAGATGGCCGGGAGCCATCGATCTCTATCTAATCGAGCGGCTCCCGTCGCTCTTTACGTGTTCGCCCCATCAGGCCGCTGACACCTGGGCCCCGCCCCGGTGATTTGAACTCCGCCTCTCCCGCTCGCTGAGATGCCGCATGGGCCGGCCCATCCCTCTGTGGGCAGTTCCTGGTCAATACCGGCCCGACATGGTAAAATCCTTTCCCTTTTTATTTTCTTTTCTAGATCTGCTATTTTAAGCTGCTAGGTTTAATTCGAAACAAAAATGAAAACGAGATGAAACTTCCCAGATCTAATTTTCCCTAGATGCATGCATGTTTTCCCTAACATGCAGTATAGACCACCTGCCCAGATTTCTATCTCATTATTTCCTGGTATTTTAATTACCAAAAAGTATCCAAAACACTAATAAATTATTTCTGGGAGATTGGTAAACTAAAATGGAATAAATCATATTGTCTCTGGTAGGAGTTCCCTATACCTATCTCATGACCTTGGCCTCCCTCCAAGTGGAACCATTAAACCCCTGTAGTAAAAATAACAAAAACAGTCCTATTCTGACTTTAGAAAATTCCCTAGGTCAATTTATAACCTGTTTTGACCTCATTCCAAATCCCTGTGATGTGGTACACTAAAAAATACCAAAACCTATGAGGTCACCATTTATTGGGCTTCTGATGAATTTTAATGAATTAAACGTTTCTATCCCTAGTATGTTCACTAGATAAAACACTACAGTAGCTCTGCAACTCCAAAAAGAGTGATACTAGTGGGTACTGGGAGATATTTACAATAAATATCCATTGCACTTTTCCTCATATCAAAAGCCTCTATAGATTAAATCTGGTGAAAAAAGACAAATACCCTCCAGAACTGCCTTTGGAAATTTCCTGAGGGCATTCTGGTAAATATCTTGACATGATTCCAACTCTCAGTGAACAAGTACATCAAGCCCTACCTAACCACCCAAGGAAATAATTTTTGGAGCTCCAGAACTTTTCTGGTGATTTATTCCCTAAAACTAGAAGTTATTTCACTAAAAAAATCATGACTATTTAAAGAAATGAGATAATTCAGTGAAACCACTTTTGTTGGTTTCACTTTATCAACCTCTACCAGTAGGTATCATTTGTATCCAATGGTATCATATAGAATATGGTCTTGCTCCAAAATCCATCTCATAGGTAGTTTCTAGACTATAACTCCTAAGGAATGTTCTTTCCCTTCTTCAAAGACATCTCAATCTCCTAAATCCAATCCTCTCAAAACCATTTGAATCTTAATCTGATATTGTTCATCTGCTTGCTGTATTGTATTGGTCCTTGTATGCCTTGTTTTGATTTTGGTCTTGCTTGTTTGCATGTGTGCTTCCTGAGGACGATAGTTGTGATGTAATCGGAGAGTAGAAGAAGCGGTATTTATTATTGGTATTGGTATTCTGGGTTATCTAAAGAAGAAGTCCAGGCACATATTGCCATATTGCTGATCATCAGGAAAGCCACCTTCTTGCTCATAAGCCTTGTCCTACTATTTTATTTATGCATGTTTTACCTACTATTTATGAAACTGCATTGTTTTACTATATGTTGATGTGTATATATATATATGGTAGTGGTTTTGCTCCTCCGAACTATTACACTTTTGTACTATTAAGTACAACCCCCTTGGTGACACCTACTTGTCCCTGGTAGAATAGATGTTGTATTACACCATACCCTTTGGAGACCCCGCTTTAGCCGAAGCAAAAACTAGAGGATGGGAAGACCCCGGAAAAGTTTTACCAAATGTTTTATGATAAAACCTTGGTGAGGCGGGACCTCCCAAGAGATTTTGAGAAATAAAAAGGTTTTGTTTTACAAAATGCTGCAGGAAAGCTAGAGGAAAAAGGTTTACAAAAACGCACCCGGTTCTTTGGAGTTTAGCTATAACAACTTAACCCCGTGCAACCACATTACTCTGATACGGGACAAGGCTCGATTTGATGTTTGCTTACTTTGGTATAAGCTGCCTCACAACAACTACAAGGGATCAGGGATCCCTGGAGGGTGGGCCTTCTCCGATAAAGGTCCATGTGGGACATCGACTTGGAGAAGGAACGAAGGGTCTGCTGGCCTCCACGCGTTACTATGAGCCCCTCATTGAAAGTGCACACTCGAGAAGTGGAAAAAGCGCTCCGGTTGGTCCTCGGTACCCGACGTCCCGGTTTTGAGGGGATTAACACTCATAGGGTAGGCACTTATATTGGAGTGGGGATCCGGAGAGTCTTGATCGGTTACTCGACCCACGATCGGTGAAGATCAGGGTGGTGTACCCGGATGGTGTGGGTAAAGTGTACAACCTCTGCAGAGTGTAAATCTATTCGAATAGCCATGTCCGCGGTTATGGACAGGTTGGACAAACTTCTATAGAGCGGTGCTGGTTTTGATTTCAAAAAGGATTTCGGAAAAGCAATGGCTTTGGAAATGTTTTGACCATGGGATGGTCGGAAAGGATCCCTATTTTGACCATGGGATGGTCAGAAAGGGATGGAAGGAGTTTGGTCATGGGATGATCGTAAAGGAGAAGCAAATGGGTGACCCAGTCCCAAGGTTTTCCAAAACTTTTCAAAACGGTTTCCAAAATGGTTTACAAAAAATTTCGACAAAGATATGTAGATGCTATATCTACAAGAGAAACCATGTGAGAAAAGAACCTCTCTTGGAGCCCTCCTACTACCACAGCCATATGGCATACCTTTTTTATTACTATTATTAACTTAAGGTGGTTTGCGAGTACATTCAAAGTACTCACTGGCATTGTCCCTGGCTATTAACATGGTCAGATATCAAGACGAAGGTGAAGAGGACTATTATGCGAGCTAGGACGTTCTCCCAGTCAGTTGCCTATAGGTTGAGGCATGATTGGGCTCTATGCGTGATGTTGTTCTGCTGCTGAAGATGGCATGGCCATAATGGCATTTATGTAAGTCTTGTATTTTGGTATATCTCGGATGTTGTAATGATACTTGTCGGTTATGTGCCCCGACTAACTGATCATGGGATCATGGTTGTAAGCATAATAGGGATTCTTGGAGGATTAACCCCGAGGCCCCACAGACTTGGTATCAGAGCCATCCTGACTGTAGGAGAACCTTAGTTAGCACGGTCGCTAGACAGGAACCTTATTTTGAAAAACCCGACTTTCGAAAACTAGTTTCCCAATGAGTTTCAAAATTTCTACTTCTTCTCTTACTCCAAGTAAATGCTTTAGAAAATGGTTTCCTCTAACTCTCATTCAAACATCAAACCTACGGATTTTAAATAACTAGGATCTAGAACCCGGTAAAGACAATGAGAACAAGATGAATACAAGCAACTACCAGCAAAACACAAGGAGACTACAAAATCGCCCTACCAGCAGAATCCTCCTAAATTAGAAGACATCCAGCGTTGCACTATCAAGAAGCATCCAAGATATGACGAAGACTTCATCTACAAGATAGAGACTCAGACCTGAAGAAAGACAATATCTAGGGTCAATAAGAATAGGATTCCCCTACATTGCGAGTAGTTAACTCCTTGGTCCCTAGCATTGGCCATGTTTGCTTGCCTAAGTGCCTCTTGTGTTGCTTGATGTGTGATTTTTGCCGAGGACATTGCGATCCTCCCGCTCTATTCGTCTTGTCTGTATGTTCTGGTTTGCTTTGACGTCTTTAAAAATGTGACTCGAGGAGCGATAACCCACCTAGTACCTCAGGAAACCCCTATGTTGGCTATCGGTAATGAGACCCAGACTAACCTCGAGAGTATATGAGAGGAAAAGCATCGCATGACCCAAGAGTTTGACATCGTCACGTCAGAAACAACTCGAAGATTTCACCTCAGCAGGAAGGCATACCCCGTCAACCTCACCGCAAGACTCGTCAATAGCGCAACACTCCCTTTTTCCTCCGTCTACTACAACAAGAGTCCCGCTGAAAACTGGAAGACTATGACCAAAGGCTCCCCACAACTCACGATAAACCATAAGAATTGGTAACCCAGACAGGAAGTAAAGAACTAACTCCACCAACCTTCGGTATATTAGAGTTTCCGATAGACCCACTGAGACTAACTAACTCTTAGTCGACCCCTTTGTCCCCAAGCCGGCGGGTAATTCGTCACCAAAAAGGGGCTAAAATACCCCAAATCCTGAAGATCTGGATGCGCGAAGATAACTCCTCCGAAGCGGGATGTCTCTACTTTGACTAAAGACTAGCTAGAAACATCATTAACCACTAACTTGCCTCGAGCTAACTCCGCTAGGAAACCACACCGAGAAGGTCTATCACAATAGAAGGACACTCAAAGACCCCAGCTCAAGACTCCAGGAAGATACAGCCTCCCGCTAACAGCAAGTCAGCCGTCCAAGACAGAAGCTCCAAACCATTCCTCAAGCACCTTAGTAAAGTTCTAAGGTGGAAGAACTGTGTCTATTCACTAAAATCTTTAGAAGAATGTCTACCAGAAGATACTTTAGAAAATATCCCAGGATCTGAAGTGTTTCCGCCAAGCGACAACCCGTGAGTCATCTGATGAGAAACTAACTGAAGATTCTACAAAGTCCCTCCGCTACTTCAGCTGAAGACCCACCCGAAGGACCGCCGAACCGCTAACCAATAGGGCCTTAATGCTTAGAGGACGTGAGACTCCAATGACTCCACCAGGCTAAGTATGAATAATAGTAGTATACAAGCCCCGCAGGCCATAGCTCCACGAACGGCTTCTAAAGACCTCGACTCTAGGAGAAGGATGGGCGACAATCTTCAGAACTGCCACCAATGAAGTCAAGAAGGAAGGAATGCTTTATCTCTGAGCTAACCTAGTCAAATCCTAAGGGGGAAAGACTGTGTCTTTCCCACACAAGTGGAGTAAACCCTCGCCAGGAGCAAACCCAGAAGCTTGGACCCCAACGTCGTTAATAGGATACGCTACGACCCTAAGGAAGAGCTGTGAATCCTAATAGGGAGGTACTCCCAACCGTAGATTCTATCCTCCGACGAGTACTCTGTGAAGTGCAACATCGAGATAGCCTGCCTAGTCTAAGCCCTCGAGATATAGAGTCCGGAAGGAAAAGAAGGCCATCCCTCGCAATCAGGACTGAACTAACTCCACCATCCCTCGAGATATTGTCTTTGTTATTTGTGATCTTGCATGCTTTCCGTTGTTAGTAGCTATCTTGGCCAAGTAGATGCTAGCAACTCCAAGAGTTAGTATTTATGCTCGATAGTGGGTTCATGCCTCTGGTAATCTGGGGAAGTGATAGAAATCTCTAAGGTACTAGATGTGCTGTTGCTACTAGGGAGAAAACAACAATCCTTTGTTCATAGAACAATCGTGTTGTTTACTTTACACGCAGTTCGTAAAGCAATATTCTGTTGCTTGTACCTTAATACTGGAGGGGGTTTGGATGATAACCTGAAGGTGGATTATTAGTCATAGATGCAGTTGGATGGCGGTCTATGCATAATGTTGTAATGCCCAATCAAGTCTCAAAGGAGTCAAGATGATTAGTATATGCATGTATTGCTTTCTCGATGTTTGTCAATTGCCCCGCTGTAATTTGTTCACCCATCATGTTTTCTATCTAAGGAGAGCCACCTCTAGTGAACTATGGATCCCGGTCCTTGTCTTTTACATTCAATCTACAATCTTTTACTGCTTTGTATTTACTTTCTACAAACTATTACTTCTTTCCATTCGATACGTTTAATCCTTTATTTTCCGCAAAACACGGTGAGATTGACAACCTCATCGCAAGTTGGGGACAAAGTTCTGCGGTTGTGTTGTGCAGGTCTCCACGTTGCTACTAGCACCGGTAGTGCGCCCTGCCAAAGCTCAGCTAGTAACACATTTGGGGTGTTTCCTTGCTCCTACTGGTTCTATTAAACCTTGGTTTCATAACTGAGGGAAACTTGCTGTTGTGCTCATCATACCTTCCTCTTGGGGTTCCCAATGATCTCTACATCATAATTGCTCCAGCATTTTCCTGGGCGCCATACTCAGAGCCATCAAGCATTTTTCTGGCGCCGTTGCCGGGGAGTCAAGGACATCTTCACAAGGGGAGTCCCTCATAACCAATCTCTGTACTTTGTTGTTTTTGTTTTGCTTAGTTTCTTTTTGCTTTGTTTGCTTGTTTCTTTTTCAAAAACACAAAAAAATTAGTTTTACTTGTTTGCTTTCTTATTTCAAAACCCAAAAAAATGACTACTCTTGAAAACACTAAGTTGTGTGACTCCACTAGCACAAATAACAATGATTTTATGAGCACACCTATTGCTCCACCTGTGGCTGAAGATACTTTCTTTGAGATAAAACCTGCTTTGCTCAATCTTGTTATGAGAGAACAATTTTCTAGTATTGGTAATGAAGATGCTGCTTCCCATCTAAATAATTTTGTTGAACTTTGTGAGATGCAAAAGCATAGGGATATAGATGGTGATATTATTAAGCTGAAATTGTTTTGTTTCTCTTTGAGAGGAAAAGCAAAAGAATGGTTGAATTCCTTAACTAAGAATAGTATTGATTCTTAGACTAAGTGCCAATATGCTTTCATTGGAAAATACTATCCTCCTACTAAGATTATATCTATGAGAAGTGAAATAATGAAGTTTAAACAACTTGATAATGAGCATGTTGCTCAAGCTTGGGAAATAATGAAATCTTTGGTTAAGAATTGTCCCACTCATGGACTGACTGCTTGGATGATCATCCAAACTTTTTATGCAGGATTGAAATATTCCTCAAGGAACCTATTGGATTCTGGTGCTGGAGGTACCTTTATGACCATCACTTTGGGTGCTGCAACAAAACTTCTGGACAATATGATGGTTAATTATTCTGAATGGCATACTGAGAGAGCTCCACAAGGTAGGAAGGTAAATTCTATTGAGGAAAACTCCTCCTGGAGTGATAAGATTTAGATTATTATGTCTATGATTGTTAATGGGAAAGCCCATATTGATCCAAATAATGTTCCTTTGGCTTCTTTGGTTGCTCAAGAAGAGAAAGTTGATGTGAACTTCATAAGAAATAACAACTTTGGCAATAATGCTTATAGGAATAATTTTGGTAACAACAATTATAAGCCATATGCTCCCAACAATGGTAATGCTTATGGAAGTTCCTACAACAATACTAGGAGTGCTCCCTTTGAACTTGAAGTTATGCTTAAAGAGTTTATTAGTAAACAAACCGCTTTCAATAAAACTATTGAGGAAAAACTCTCTAATGCTGAAAGAAATATAGCATCTTTGGCTGAAGCTCAATCTTCTTTGAATAAAATGGCTGCTAAACCTGAAACTAATGATAATCCCTTTGCAGCTACCAATGCTATACAACTAAGAATTGATGAAAATGTTAGACTATTAGCTGAATTACATGATAAGTGGGAAAGAGAAGATGAGATTGCTAGAAACATTAGTGTTTCTACTATTACAACCACTAGTGTTAAGGCTAGTAATAGTTCTACTACTTTAGATGATAAGTTTGATTTTGATCATGATGATTGCAATATCTCTGAAGTTATTAAGTTCCTACAAAAGCTTGCTAAAAGTCCTAATGCTAGTGCTATGAACATGGCCTTTACAAAACATATTACTGATGCTCTCATAAAGATTAAAGAAGAAAAGATGAAACATAAAGTTTCTATTCCTATAAAACAAGAAGATGGTTGGGAACCCATCATTAATATGAAAGTGAATGACTTTGATTTCAAAGGTTTATGTGATCTTGATAGTAGTGTCTCTATTATGCCTAGAAGGATTAATGATATGCTTGATTTGCCTCCTCTTGGACATTTTTATTTGAATGTCCCACTTGATGATAATGCTAAAAAGAAACTCATAGGGAGTCTTAATGATGTTCTTATTATGGTTAACAATGCCTATGTCCCCGATGATTTCTATGTTTTGGATGTTGAATACAATGCTTCTTGTCCTATTACTTTGGAAAGACCTTTTCCTAGAACTGTTGGTGCCATCATTGATATGAAAGACGGCACCATTAAATATCAACTCCCACTCAAGAAAGGCCTTTATTTTACTTTTTTGTTGAGTCTCCACCTTCTAACTTTATGCACCTTCTTTGAGAGCATAGTGGCCATTCTTAGTTCTATGTGCATTGTCCCAAGACTAATTGATTAATGCATAACTTGATATTTCTTGTTTTAAACTATTGTATCTAGTCACTCTTATGAAATTTGAAGGTGTCCTATGCATTTACATTTGCTACTCTATTGAGGGACAAGCTGAATACTATTATGCTATGTTTTCTTTATGTGAAACAAACAAACGTCTTGCAAAGCATTGTTATTCATGAATCTTTTGTTTGTGCCTTTTCATGTTTCATCATAGTTTGTTTGCTTATTGCTAGAACTTTGTCTTTCATGTTATGATTGAAGTACTATGATCCCATCTTTGAAGGTTTTGCAAACACTTTGATCAAGTCTTTGATGGTGCGTGTCACCTCAAAAATTATTCTTTCTTTTTATCACTTACCTACTCGAGGACGAGCATGAGTTAAGCTTGGGGATGTTGATACATTCCAAATGTATCTATAATTTTTGATGTTCCATGCTTGGTTTTATCCACTTTCTTGTGTTTTGTTCCAACTTTGGAGTACTTTTCATATGATTTCTTGGACTAACCTATTAACAAGAGCCACAGTGCCAGCTGCCTATTTTCTACTGTTTTTGGTTCCAGGAAAGTCAGAAAATGAATATTCTCGGAATTGGACGGGACAACAGCCAAAGTGCCTATTTTTCCGGATGTCATCAAGTGCAAGAATACGAGATAGAGAGGGGCCAGAGGGCGGCCACACCACCTGGCCGCGCGGCCAGGCCTGGCCCGCACCAGGGGGTGACTGTGCCAGTTGCATGTTTTTCTGTTGTTTTTAGTTCTAGGAAAGTCAGAAAATGAATATTCTTGGAATTGGACGGGACAAAAGCCAAAGTTCCTATTTTACGGGAAGACTCACGAAGCTAAAAGACGAGAAGGAGAGGGGCCAGGGGCCAGCCACACCATAGGGTGGCGCGCGTCCCCCTTGGCTGCGCCACCAGATGGTGTGGGCCCCTCCGGCCTCAACTTACCTTGCCCTTTCGCCTATATATTCCTCCCGATGCGAAAACCCTAAATCGTCAAGCCTCCAGCCACGAAAAGTTCCGCAGTACCGCCGCCCCAGAAGGGGAGATTCGGGGGACATAAAGTCTCTATTTCGGCACATTGTCGGGACAGGAAAGTGCCCCCGGAGCCTTCTCCATCGATCTCCACCACCATCTCCATCACCATTGCCGATTCCCATGATGAGGAGGGAGTAGTTCTCTCTCGAGGCTAAGGGTTCTACCAGTAGCTATGTGTTCATCTCTCTCTCTCTATGCATGATCTTATTGAGATCATGAACTTATAATCTATAGATCTACCTTGCTACTCAAGTGCTTTATTAGATCTCATCTCTCCCCAGGTGTGTGAAAGTGACAGCGTGCTCACCATGGTGGCACTTAGGCTAGAGATTACAAATACTTGTTATGAGTTATATTTGGAGTTGGGTGTCTTTATGAAATTGTGGTGTTTGTTGGACTCATCTAGTACTCAAGGTGATAGTGTGGGGTTATCTAGATGGGAAAGGCTTACTTTGAGGTGTGCTTATAGCTCTACCATCGATTAGAGTGTTCAACCAGAGAGTAGTTAAGAGTAGTATCATAAAGATAATATATTTATATGAGAGTGTTCACTAGTGAAAGTATGATCCCTAGGCCTTGTTTCTCAGCACTGAAACACCGTTTGCTATTAGATCTATTACATGTTTGCTTGCTACTATCTTTATTTCAGTTTGCCTTTAGTCTTTTCCACGCCATCAAGTTATCTTCTATCACCATTATCACTTATAATTATCCATACCACTTGTATTTCACTATCTCTTCGCCGAACTAGTGCACCTATACACCTGAAAAGTGTATTGGGTGTGTTGGGGACACAAGAGACTTCTTGTATCTTGATTTCAGGGTTGCTTGAGAGGGGATACGTTTGACCACTTCCGCCCTGAGTTCGATAAACCTTGGGTGATCCACTTAATGGAAAACTTGCTGCTATTCTACAAACCTCTGCACTTGGAGGCCCAACAACTGTCTACAAGAATAGAAGTGCGTAGATATCAGTACCCGCGGGGCCGGATCAACCGGGCACAATCCGGGTTATATCAGGCTTGCAAGAGAAGGAAGGTATCTCGCTGGTCAAAAGCTGGTCACTGTACGCTGGAGCCTGAGCTAAGCGAAGAAAGGGAAGGACCACCGAGGCGTGGCCAACAAGGGTGACACGCCCTATGTAGGATGACGCTGGCGCCGCAGAGGCTTACGTAGCCTCTGCATGGCTTATGATGGAGAAAAGTGACCCGGTCGGTTTGCTATTTTGGGAAGAGGCATATTCCCAGGAATATGCCTCCACGTATGCCCTAATGGGAACCCTAGCCTCCCCTATATAAGGAGTGCTAGGGATTCTATAGAAGGGGTTGGTTGGCATTAGAGTAGTTGGTTCCTGGTAGAGAGGTAGTGGTGAGAGTAAGAGAGCTCCTTCTTCCTCCTCTCCCCAATACAGCTCAAGGAGCATTTGTAAACCTTGTGAAGCTAGTGAATACAAAACATCTGTATGTGGAATCACCACACTATCCCTCCCTGGATTCCTCTAGTGCATATTAGCCCCACATTTAGCCTATCCATGGCATCTGCCGTGACACCACCACGACAGTTGGCGCCCACCGTGGGGCTAGCGGCGCTAGCAGGAGTGAAGATCCGGACGGGAAACATCATCGGCAACGGCGAGCGCATCATCTTTGGGCTCGTCCAGTGCTTCAGAGCGCTGGACTTCGTCAGTGACAATGCTGATTGCTTCGACACGCGTCCTCTTCCACGCAACGGCATCTTCATCAAGCTTTGGGCTCACAAGATCTACGTCGGCGTCGATGTGTCATGCGTTCACCCGCGGCACATCGTCGAAGGAGGAGAGCCACCCCTTAGCGTGGTTTATAGAGCGCGCATCACTTGCTCTCTTGACCGTGCCGAGGTGATGATGACGGCGCCTGACGCTGGTGCGAGCAAGGATCCGGCACAAGATCCGGAGGTAACACCAAAGGCATCGAGAAAAAGTAGAGGTCCACTGCTAGAGAGGCCAAAAAATGTGGTGCAACAGGCAATAGATAGTTTGGCAAGCCCAGTAGCAGCAGTGGTAGATCCGGCTCAGGCTCAGGCCAAGTGAGAGGAAACTAGGCAGAAAATACTGGAGGGTGCAAAAAAGATAGCCGCGGCTTAGCAGTTGTTGAACATGACACTGCGCGAGTACGCAAGAGAAAATAAGGTAGATGCTGTAAAAGTAAAAGGGAGAAACCTCATCAGTGAAATGAACAAAGAGGGTGACACTAGGGTTGAGGAATCAGAGAACATCTTGTCCGTGGGGATGCCAAAGTATAGTACCCCGGCAAAGAACCTCAGAGCAGCGGATGCAGCTGCATCCGAGTTAGAAGGTTTGACGGGTGAAGCCCGGCAAAGACAACAGGATAGGTTCAATGAGTTAGTTCGGATTGCTAACAAACAGAATGAAGAGTTGGTCAGGGCAAACCCGGGAAGAGCTAGGGCTTCCAAGGTTTTTTATTCGGCAGTAGGTAACTCGGAGAAATCCGCTGGAGCTGCATCGTCTCCTCATGGTGGTCCTAGGAGAGAGGAGGTGGTAACCTCGGCCAGGAGGAACAAACAGATAGTCCCGTATGACCCGGCAAGGGTGGGGAAAGGAAGAGAAGTGTAGGGAAATGAGGATCGGCGAAGTGTCACCCAAGGTGAAGCTGGCCGAGGTAACCGCGACCAGGGAAATGCCGGTCAGAGAAATGTCGTCAACGGTAATGCCGGACAGCGCAACTCGGCGGATGCAGGGCAACCGTAGCAGTGGAATATACCACGGCAAGAGCGAGGTGCCGGCCAAGGTATGCAACAGAGAGGTGCTCCAGAAGAGCAAGATAGATACAATTATGGTGATTCGGAAATAATGAACGCAAGATACCCTAGGCCGGATTGGGTCAAGATTGGGAAGCAGGAACTTGATGCCTAATGATGCCAGGTTAAAATTGGACCCGCTTTATAGATCGGAGCAAATTGAGTGTCAAGGTCCTCTGGGTCTAGCGTGCTTTGGGCCCCGGATCATGAAGGAGCCTCCGGTACCTAACTTCCAGTTACCCAGAGGCACAAAGACATATGACGGTAGCACCAAGCCGGAGGATTGGTTGATCAACTACGCAACTGTAGTAAAGATTGCGACAGGAAATTTGAGATGGGCAGTGAGATATGTACCTAAGATGCTGGAAGGGCCAGCGAGGGTGTGATTAAACAATCCACCACCTGGTATTATCAACCGCTGGATCGATTTTGAGGAAATGTTTGTCAGTAACTTCTCGAGCACGTATCAAAGGCCGAATAGGCCACAGACCTTAGCAATGTGTAAGTAGAGGCCAAATGAGACAGACCGGGAGTTCCTGACTCGCTGGTGCAATGTGAGGAACTCATGCGAGGGCGTGATCGAATCACAGGCCATAGCTTGGTTCGCGCAAGGGTATAGATATGCAAGCATGCTGTGGCAAAGGTTACAAAGAGATATGCCAACTACACTAGCAGAGACGATCCGGATTGCGGATTCGTATGCTTTGGGTGATCCGACTCAATCTAGGCTTGTGTCAAACGAGTCAAATGACGAGTACTACCAGCGAGATGGAGCTGGGTCATCCCGGCGGAATGATTACCGGGGTAAGAGAAGAGATGATAGACCGGATTACAGGTACAGTTCTCAACAAGTTGCTGCTGTAAATCAAGATCAACCCGGAGCAGGGAGTAATCAACGTCAGAAAATTGGACGGCAACAACAGACTCTAAGAAATGATGGCAAGAAAACTTGGACGCCCGAACAAAAGAAACAATGGCAAGAGAAGGAAGACCGGCCAAGGTATACATATGAGGCAATGCTGGATCAGCCATGCAAATTTCATACGCCAAATCCGATTAACCCGGTGGGTCATACGAATCGGCAATGTGAGTGGATGAGGAAGATAGAACAAAGTGGTTCGGGGAATGCTCAGGCACCTCGGAACGATCAACCTCGGCGGGAGTTACCCCGATAGCAATTGCTCTCTGAAGCGAACACGCAACAGTTAATGTTGCCACCACCTCCGCCGAGGTATGAAAACCATGAGAGAAGGGATACAGTGCATTAGGTGGAAAACAAGCATCAACCAGATCAAAGGTACCCTGACAATGAGGGGAGAAATGAGTATAGAGAGCATCACCAGAGTTACTGTGTGTTTACCACGGAAGAAATGGATAGGAAGAGCATGCAACACCGACATATGGAGGTGAATGCGGTTATGCCGGTAGTGACGAGGTATATGCCTTGGTCGGATCAGGAAATTACCTAGGGTATCAAAGATCATCCCAAGCTTATGCCAAGTCCTAGTTCGTATACGCTGGTGCTGGACCCAACATTCATCGGGCCAAACATCAATGTGAGGTTCTCCAAGGTGCTGATTGACAATGGCAGCAACATCAATATTATGTACGTGGATACGATGCGCAAGTTGGGTATCTCGGAGAACATGCTCCAAGCTACAAGGACAACTTTCCATGGCATTGTGCCAGGCATTTCCTGTGAACCCATTGGCAAAGTCCGGGTTGACGTATTGTTCGGCACGAGAGATAACTACCAAACTAAGAATTTGGAGTTCGAGGTTGTGAATTTGGAAAGCGCATATCACGCGTTACTCGGCAGGCCAGCCCCGAACAAATTCATGGCAAGTACTCACATCAGTTACCTAAAGATGAAGCTACCTGGGCCAAATGGGGTTATTACCATAGCTGGGGATTTCCAACATTCCATTGAGTGTGCGTCAACCGGGTCTAACCTGGCCGAGTCACTCGTGATCGTGCAAGAGAAAAGAAAGATCCTAGAAGTGGTGGCATTGGCTCAATCCGCGCAGCAGTATATGCCTGTGCTGAGTAACCCGCATGGAAGTGTCTCGTTTCAAGCAACAAAGGATACCAAGAAAGTGCCTGTTCATGATCTGTTCCCAGAGCGCACCGTAACAATTGGTGCCGGGTTAACTGACAAACAGGAAAGCGAGCTCGTCAACTTCCTCCGTGAGAATCGGGATATCTTTGCTTGGTCCACACAGGACTTGCAAGGTGTTCCGAGGGAGTTAGCCGAGCACTCTTTGAATGTGAGACCTGGAGCAAAGACGGTGAAGCAACCTCTCCGCCGCTTCGCCGAAGATAGGAGAAAAGTCATTGGCGATGAGATAGCTCAGCTCCTAGCAGCTAGGTCTATCATGGAAGTGCTTTACCCGGATTGGCTATCTAATCCGGTGCTAGTGGAAAAGAAGAAAGATGATCTGAATGTGGCAGTGGTTTGGTGTATGTGCATCGATTACATGAACCTGAATAAGGCGTGCCCAAAAGATCCACTCCCGTTGCCAAGGATAGATCAAGTCATAGATTCTACTGCTGGGTATGAACTGTTGTCATTCATAGATGCATATTCTGGTTTCCACCAGATACCTTTGAACCCGAATGATCAAATAAAGACTGCGTTTATCACCTCGTATGGGGCTTATTGCTATCGCACCATGCCTTTCGGTTTACGTAATGCAGGGGCAACATACCAAAGATGCATGCAAAAATGTTTACACGACCAAATTGGCCAAAATGTGCAAGTATATGTGGATGATGTGGTTATAAAAACCAAGGAAAGCAAAACGCTCCTTGATGATATTAGGCAAACGTTCGCGAACCTAAGGAGGTTCCGAATGAAGCTTAACCCGGAGAAATGTACCTTCGGTGTCCTGGCTGGAAAATTACTCGGATTTCTTGTCTCCAGCCGAGGTATCAAAGTTAACCCAACTAAAATCCGGGCCATAGAGCGAATGGAATTGCCGAAGTGTCTTAACGATGTCCAGAAGTTCACTGGTTGCCTGGCATCCTTAAGTAGGTTTGTATGTCGGTTGGGAGAAAAGGAACTACCTCTCTATCAACTTATGAAAAAGTCGGACAAGTTTGTATGGACGTCGCAGGCCAATGAAGCCTTTGTCCAATTAAAGAAAATGTTAGCCACTACACCAGTGTTAGCCTCTCCACTATCAAAGGAGCCAATGTTGCTCTATATAGCCGCAACCAACCGAGTTGTAAGTGCAGTAATTTTGGTAGAGCGCGACAAGGAGGGTAAGTCAGTGCAAAGACTAGTATATTATCTGAGCGGGGTATTATCAGCTTCGAAGCAAAACTATCCTCACTATCAGAAGATGGCCTATGGTGTGTATATGGCGACTAAGAAGCTAAAGCACTATTTTGAAGAGCACCCCATCAAAGTAATATGTGAAGCCCCCATATCCGAGATAATGTGCAACAAGGATGCAAGTGGCCAGATTAAGTCTCAGGCTATGGCCGACTTTTTCGTAGATTGGGCCGAGATGCAATATGAGCCACCCTTGCCAGATCCGAACTACTGGAAAATGCACTTTGACGGATCAAAAACGAAAACCGGGTTAGGTGTCGGAGTTGTGCTTACTTCTCCCAAGAAAGACCAGCTGAAGTATGTGCTGTAGATCCATTTAGCAGCATCAAACAATGTTGCCGAATATGAAGCACTTGTGCATGGGCTCAAAGTGGCAAAAGAAATTGGAATACGCCGGATCCAGTGCTTTGGTGATTCGGATCTAGTAGTCCAGCAAGTCTCAGGGCATTGGGATGCGTTGGATGCAAACATGGCATTGTACAGATTTCACGTTCAAAAGATATTAGGATACTTTGAAGGGTGTGAGTTTCATCATGTACCTCGGCTAGAAAATGAGGCTGTCGACATACTGTCGAAGCTCGGATCAACCCAACAAGCAATTCCACCGGGTGTAGCACTAGAGCACCTCAGAAAGCCATCTATCAGGCCATCCCCAGAATCTGAGTCAATCTATATCCCGGATAATCTAGAGTCGGAAGCTGTGCCCATGGACGTTGATGTGGGAAGTGGTTCAGGAAACCCGGGGACTGCTTCACAGAACCTGGGGACTGCGCAGCATGATCCGGTTGAGGTTATGCCGGTGGATCAAATGGAAACTGACAAGGAAGTGTTCCCGGTGCGAGCCATCCCAGCATGGGCACTGCCCATATTCCAATTCCTGAAAGATGGAACTTTGCCCAGTGAAGAAGTGCTTTGAAGGCAAACTTAGAGGAGGGCAAAGGCTTACACGATTATGAAGGGAATATGCTCGAGAGGCAATACTAAAGTGGATATTATCTTATTCCATGTTTATGTAAATGTTTATTTTGCATGCTATATTTGTATTAATTGGAAACGTTAATACACGTGTGTTTAATAAACAAAATACAAAGTTCCTAGTACTGCCTCTCGTATAAACTAGCTTGTTGATTAACAAGATGATCAAGGTTTCTTGATCATGGACATTGGATGTTGTTAATAACGAGGTCACAAAATTGGTGGAATGATGCGATGGACATTCATCCGAAGTATAGCATTACGATCAGAGTCATTATGTTTATATTGCTATAACATCATACGAAGTAATCTTAGTCCTTAGACCATGAGATCATGTTAATTGCTAACACCGGAAGAGTATCTTGATAACATCAAACGTCACACTGTAACAGGGTGACTATAAAGGTGGGTTCAGTGCTACGAAGGTGTTATGTTGAGGCTCATGGATCAAGAGTGGGATTTCTCCATCCCGATGACGAATAGATATACTCTGGGCCCTCTCGGTGATATCACATTGAAATAGCTTACAAGCAAGTGATGTGATCACTAGAATGTTATATCACGAGAACGAGAAAAGAGTGCATGTCGGTAACAAGATCAAACTAGGTATTTGGATGCCAATGATCGAATATCAGACATCTAATATATCGCGAGACAAAGGGATTTAGTTACAACGTTAAAGGTTCACACGATCACAAGAGTCATCGTTGAATATGTGGGAGTCAGTACGGATCTCCAGGTCCCGCTGCTGATTATTGATCGAAGAGGGGTCTCGATCATGTCTGCATTATTCGCGAACCATAGGGTGACACACTTAAGGGATACCGACACCATTTGGAGCAAATATGTTTCATATAAAGATTTAAGAAAGCGCTAGAATTATTTCAATATACACCGAAACTGTTTCGGGTGAAATTGCTGAAATTGGTTCTGCATGTAATATTGAAATGTTGCAGGGGGTTTTATGTGAATGTTTGTTAATTAAAGTAATTAACAAAATTCTGAATAAAATTAATAAAATAGTTTTATTAAATGAGAGAGCATTAAATTTGGAGAAATTTAATGCATTTAAAGTGGAGACTTTAAAAGAGAATGTGAAGGGGCATTTTAATATGGAGGGGGTTACCACCACATGAATGGGGGAGGTGAAGGGACACCCTCCCCTCCTCCTATAAAAGGCCCCCCTCATCTCTCTCCCCCTCTAGTATTATTTCCCCATGGTCTCGGATTAGCGAGATACATGTTCCCGGTGGCTTTATCTGGAAAGGAGTTGTTGCTTCTGCTGCTATGCTGGAGCGAGGGACGGAGGTTATCGGGGTACCGGACGTGTGTGCGATCACGGATGCACCGCTGCTTTGTGGTGCTGGACTTGGTGGTGCTAGACTTGCTGGAGCTGGATCTGATGGACGTGCTGGAGCCGGACCTGCTGGACTTCATCACGATCTTGAGATCAGCAAGTGTACGACTACATCATCCACGAGTTCCATCTCGTTAACAAAGCTTTGTTGTCTTCGACGGTAAGTTCTCTATGGATGTATATCCACCCGTTGTTCTATTTCTATTAGATAGATCTTGGCGTATAGTTCTCATCATAGGAATTTTTTTGTTTTCTATGCTGCGAACCCAACAGATTATCAATTCCGAGCTATACAAAAGGAGTGTGACTAATTTCCTCCATCAGTGTGTTGACCCGGAAAAAGGGCTCGACATCCTCCAAGATATACATCAAGGGGAATGTGGGCATCACGCCTCATCTAGAGCCTTGGTGGCAAAAGATTTCCGGCATGGATTTTACTGGCCAAGTGCCTTAGAGAAAGTAGAGGATCTAGTAAGAAAGTGCAATGGTTGTCAGAGGTATGCTACCAAGACACGCATGCCAATGTTGGAGGTCAAGACCATACCAATTACCTGGCCATTTGCCGTATGGTGTTTCGATATGGTTGGCCTGTTTGAACCAGCGAGAGGAAATATGACCCATATCTTGGTTATGGTTGACAAATTTACAAAGTGGATTGAGGTAAAGCCGATAAGAAAATGTGATGGAGCTATAGCCGTGACATTCCTCAAAGATATCATTCTGAGATATGGCTATCCTCCACAGTATCATAACAGATAATGGCACCAATTTTGCTAAAGGAGTATTTGCGCGATTCTGCCGAGATAAGAAGATCCGGCTGGACGTTGCCTCGGTAGCCCACCCTGCATCGAACGAACAAGTGGAAAGATCCAACAGATTAGTATTATATGGGATAAAACCACGGATCATTGAGCCGTTGCAAAGATCAGCGGGGTGCTGGATAGAAGAACTACCAGCGGTACTGTGGAGTTTAAGAATAACTTTGAATCGATCAATAGGATATACGCCATTTTTTGGGTATATGGGGCAGAAGCTGTATTACCAGCCGACATAGAGCATGATTCGCCTAGGATCACCCAATACACAGAAGCCGAAGTGCGAGAAGCCTAGCAAAATGATGTTGATCTGCTAGAAGAAGCGAGATAATTGGCATTGTCCAGATCCTCCATATATCAGCAAAATCTCCGACGCTATCATAGCCGGAAAGTAAACCCCCGAGTTTTCTGGGAAGGTGATCTGGTACTCCGGCTGGTACAATGTACTGCTGGCATGCATAATTTATCCCCCCATGGGAAGGGCCATTCATTGTAAGCAAAGCATTGCACAATGATTCTTATTAGCTCATCGATGCAAAACCACAGGAGAAGAACAAGGCGGACAGGTCCGGCGAGGAATCTAAGTGTCCATGGAATGTAGCTCTACTTCGTCCATTCTATACTTAACAAATAAGTGTTTGTATCCGAGTTTCTCATATGTCGGTATGTATGCCGGAAATGAGTTTATCAATAAAATCTTGGCACCTCGAGTAGTAACTCGGGGACTGCCTTAGTAATATTTATTGTCCTTTATGTTAGTTATTTATTTTTATGTCGGCTAGCTTAAGTTACTTCTACCTAAGCCGGATTAGTAATGTGTGAGCACCAAAAACCCAACTCTTCGACTTGTTGTTGTCCAACAAGAATTGGCTTCATGGCAAGCAAGAGAACAAGTTTGGAAATGCGCAGCACACGAAAAACGACTAAGGAAAGGAACGTAATCCAGCCGACGTTTATTGTTCGGACTAACCCCATGTTTATTTTACCTTTACCATGTTGGATTATTTGAGCTAATCCTAAAGTTTCCAAGTATTGTTAAGTCAATTTTTGAAACTCGGTCTCATAAGTCACAAAACCGAATCAAGGTAGACACGAACTGAGCCATGAAATTCAAGGAACAAGAAAATGAAACTCGGGGACTATGCCCAAGTTAATTCGATGTGAATAACTTAGTAGCAAAACAAAATCAGTATGCTTAATACATCTGCACCCGGCATACCGGGGATCTGATAAAATTCAAAGTGTTTTTTGACGCTCAAGGAGTAGCAGCAGGAGGAGGTAACTCGGCGCCAGTGGGTGGAACACCAACCTCAGGTTCATCATCTTCATTTTCTTCAACATCTGAGGCTTCGTCCCCTTCATCGTCGCCCGAACCATCTTCGACATATTCGTCGTCAACAGCGTCAAGGAAACTTGGTCCCTCGTTCCATTGATGGATAGGGGCAAACTGGATGAGGTTGTGGGCACAAGCCTTACGCCGAGCTACCCAATCCAGGTCAGTCGACCACTTTGATCCGGTGCGCAAGCGCTCAAGAAGCTTCAGATTTAATTTTTCATACCACGTGAGAATGAAGTGGAGGACAGTATCAGCTCCAGCGCAAGCAGCGGATTCCCTCCAGACATCGAGTTGGGTCTCACAATCCATTAGTTTGTTGATCAGAGCTGTGGATCCCTCCGAAACATCCTCACCAGGCCAAAGGGCACAGAAGATCCGGACAGATGAATCCAGGAGACCCGAACCATAGTTCTTCATGATTTCAACTCGAGAAGATAGGCTGACTATTTGATACTCTAGGTCAAGAGGAATGGAGCCAGGACCAGATGGAGTACCTCTCTGCTAGCGAAACTTGGTAACGGCAGTGGATGCAATGGTATCGCCCTCTGGGAATTTGCCTGAAAACAAAACAAGTGAGATAAGTAAAATAATTTAACCCAGAAAATTCATGTCAGCTTAAGGAAAGGAGTTTATGGGAGACGTGGTTATGGATCCGAGACAGCTCCTTGGTGCAATTATCACGTCTCATCCGGAGCTGCTCAAGTTCCGCATTAGCCGAGCCTAGCTTGACGTCGGCCTCCTTCAGCAATCCTTGATACTTTGCGAGTTGGAGGTTAAGACGTTATCCCTCCTCGGTGAAGTCTTGACCAGCCTTGTCCATCTCTGTTTTGTGGAGATCTTTGAGTTTTTTCATCTCGGCCTTGAGCTTGGCAATCTCATCATCTTTGGCTCGGAGTTTGGCGCGCTCATCATCCTTCCTCTTAAGTTCGGCCTGGTGTTGCCCTGCTTGTTCGAGAAAATGCAGCATCATATGAGGCACGGGCACACTATCTTCAAGGAATGCTGTAACGGTTTGTTGACCCGGCAGAGCCGAGGTATGAATATTTGCCGAGCCCAGGAGAAAGGAGAGAGAGACCAGAGATTGAGTAACCAAAGTGAATTACCTTTTATCTCGGCCAAGTTCTTCCTCATGATTGTATTTTCGGCCTCCACTCCAGCTGTGCAAATCGGATGACGGATTAGTTCGGCGGGAAAAGACAAAGACAAATGCAGAAAAAAAATCAAAGAGAAAACTTACCCCTTTTCTCAAACTCAGTGAGAAGCGTGGTATGTTTCGAACGCAGCGCCTTGTGAGTGTCCAGGAGGCGCTGAAACTCAGCGCTCTAGTGATTGGTAGTGATCTGAAAAAAGCAAGGGTGGCTTAGTTATATGCATATTCGAAGTGTACAAAATCTGGGCCAAGTGGAACTTAACCCGACTTTAGGTGTGTGCATATTTGAAGTGTACAAAATCCAGGCCAAGTGGAACTTAACCCGGCTCTAGGTGTGTGCATATTCGAAGTGTACAAAATTTGGGCCAATTGGAACTTAACCCGGCTCTAGGTGTGTGCATATTCGAAGTGTACAAAATCTGGGCCAAGTGGAACTTAGCCCGACTCTAGGTGCGTGCATATTCGAAGTGTACAAAATCCGGGCCAAGTGGAACTTAGCCTGGCTCTAGGTGCGTGCATATTCGAAGTGTACAAAATCCGGGCCAAGTGGAACTTAACCCGGCTCTAGGTGTGTGCATATTCAAAGTGTACAAAATCCGGGCCAAGTGGAACTTAACCAGGCTCTAGGTGTGTGCATATTCGAAGTGTATAAAATCCGGGCCAAGTGGAACTTAACCCGGCTCTAGGTGTGTGCATATTCGAAGTGTACAAAATCCAGGCCAAGTGGAACTTAACCCGGCTCTAGGTGTGTGCATATTCGAAGTGTACAAAATCCGGGCCAAGTCGAACTTAACCCGGCTCTAGGTGTGTGCATATTTGAAGTGTACAAAATCCGGGCCAAGTGGAACTTAACCCGGCTCTAGGTGTGTGCATATTCGAAGTGTACAAAATTCGGGCCAATTGGAACTTAACCCGACTCTAGGTGTATGCATATTCGACGTGTACAAAATCCGGGCCTAGTGGAACTTAGCCCGACTCTAGGTGCGTGCATATTCGAAGTGTACAAAATCCGGGCCAAGTGGAACTTAACCTGGCTCTAGGTGTGTGCATATTCGAAGTGTACAAAATCCGGGCCAAGTGGAACTTGACGCGGCTCTAGGTGTGTGCAAATTCAAAGTGTACAAAATCCAGGCCAAGTGGAACTTAACCCGGCTCTAGGTGTGTGCATATTCGAAGTGTACAAAATCCGGGCCAAGTGGAATTTAACCAGGCTCTAGGTGTGTGCATATTCGAAGTGTACAAAATCTGGGCCAAGTGGAACTTAACCCGCCTCTAGGTGTGTGCATATTCTAAGTGTACAAAATCCGGGCCAAGTGGAACTTAACCCAGCTCTAGGTGTGTGCATATTTGAAGTGTACAAAATCCAGGCCAAGTGGACCTTAACCCGGCTCTAGGTGTGTGCATTTTCGAAGTGTACAAAATTCGGGCCCATTGGAACTTAACCCGGCTCTAGGTGTGTGCATATTCGAAGTGTACAAAATCCGGGCCAAGTGGAACTTAGCCCGACTCTAGGTGCGTGCATATTCGAAGTGTACAAAATCCGGGCCAAGTGGAACTTAACCTAGCTTTAGGTGTGTGCGTATTTGAAGTGTACAAAATCCGGGCCAAGTGGAACTTAACCTGGCTCTAGGTGTATGCATATTCGAAGTGTAGAAAATCCGGGCCAAGTGGAACTTACCCCGGCTCTAGGTGTGTGTATATTCAAAGTGTACAAAATCTAGGCTAAGTGGAACTTAACCCGGCTCTAGGTGTGTGCATATTCGAAGTGTACAAAATCCGGGCCAAGTGGAACTTAACCCGGCTCTAGGTGTGTGCATATTCGAAGTGTACAAAATCCGGGCCAAGTGGAACTTAACCCTGCTCTAGGTGTGTGCATGTTCGAAGCTACTAAGGAGTTACGCTAGTTCTCTAAGGAGCATCCGGCCGAGTAACAAGTTACTCCCCCGGAGGCTCGAGGACTAATGGATATATCTCTAAGCACTTGTGCATGATGAAGAAAGGACAAAGTAGCGTACCTCCATCATCCGGCCAGCAAGGTTGATAGCCTTGGTTGCGGTGTTCATTTGAGCACTAAATTCGGCAGGCCCGAACTTCTCCAGGAGATCGTCATTGGGATTGACGAAATCTGCTCTGTTCTAGTTATCTACATATTCGATCAGAGCCGGAGGATAACTCTCTCCACTGAGCATATGCGGCGTAACCAAGCCCTTGGCATGGGCCTCCCTCCTCGCAACTTGGGCAGCAGCAGGGCTGGTATGCAATGCGAGCTGCTTGCTAGGTGATCCAAGGGAGGCATCTTTCTTTGGCAGTTCTTTCTTCGACAGCATGGACGCGAGCGTGCGCTGTCCAACCTCGATGGATGTTGCCCTGGTGGCGTCAGAACTTTTCTTGGCCTTGGGTTGCTGCTGAGAGGCTAAGGTTTGAGCTGCAGTTTTAGACTTGGGTGCAGCCTTGGTGCTAGCTGGGCCCTCTCGCCGAGTCTTGGAAGACTCGGACGAGGCAGATAGAGTTGGTGCTGGTGCTTGTGTTGATGCTGGTGTTGCTGTTGGTGCTGGTGCTGGTGCCTGTGCTGATGCTGGTGTTGGTGGTGGTGTTGTTGCTGCTACTACTGTGACCTTGGAGATGGCGGGTTGCGGCTAAGCAGATGAGAAGCTGGGAGCCTCTACTACCTCGGCCGTACCACTTCCCCTTGCTCCGAGGTTGCCCTCCTCTAGCCGAGGTGGGCTCGAACCCGGAGCAGCCACGGAACCCTCACGAATTGGGCTCAGTGGGCGTGTGTACTCACAACGAGGGGGAGATGGGGTACGCCGGAGGGGTGAAGCAATGTCGGAGCCGCTCTAGGGAACCTCCACCACAGCCCTGTCGAATAAGACGATGAATAACAAGTTATAACAAAAGAAAGGCACGTAGATAAAAAAGCATGAAGTAGAAAACTGGACCGAAGGGAAAAGTGACTTACTCGTCAGAAGTCAAAGGCTCCTTGGGCTTCCGAGCTCTCCGAACTATAGTTTTAGTCAGAGGCTTGGTGGCGGTCTTATCAGCGGACTTCTTTCACCTCTTAGTTGTTTTAGGAGGTCCGGAGGAAGCAGAGGAAGTGGTAGCCCGTTTCTTAGACGCATCTAGGACCGGCTCACCCGTAGCAAGGGGGATCTTTGTGAATCTTCCCTGCCGGGTTGGCTGATATCGGAAAGGCGTAAGAAAGGGGTACAGCATCAAATGCCTCCATCACCTCAACGTTGGAATCATATTCATCATCAGGCCAATCTCTTAAGGAAGAGACGTTACCAGTGGGTCGCTTGGTTGCGTCCAGGAATGGCAGGAACATTTCCTGATCCGGCTCCTCCTCGTCCGAGACAAGTCGATCCTTCACCCATTTGAGGGAAGGCTAGGTGCCATCTTCAAGGGTTTGCTGAAGAAACAACTAAGAAGAAAATGCAAACAGATCAAATAAACGACATACTCCGGCATAGGATATAACTCGGAAAGGGATTGAATCACGAGATTTACCGCTGGAGGAGGCTTGTCCCAGCAGTAATGCTCCATCCCCCACTCCCAGTCAGCGGAGAAGTCCTTGTCGGTCGTAAAAAGGGCCTTGACCCGGCGGAATATCTCGGTGTTGTTCAGTTCGAAGGAGGAAGTCTGGTTGGGGTCAAGTCGCCAGCTCATATGGCAAAGCTTGTGTGTGCATTTCTAGAGAGGGGAGATTCGGCTGCAGACGAAAGTGATCATCGCGTCCTCGTTGCATAGCCCCAAATCCTTCAGCTCCTGGAACCGCTTGTTGACTTGATTCGCCAAGACAGTGGTTTTCTTGGAAACCCGGTCCCACAAATCCGGATTAGGAAGAATAGAGCATATGGGCGCAGCCGGATCAAATCTTCATCCGTGCCGTTCCTCACAGAAAAAAGGTTCGGGCCCAGCCCTTGCAGGAATCAAGCCCCGTGACCCGGGGAAAGACGGATTGTTTCTGGGGAGAGATGGAGGCGGCACCGAATTGTGTCAGATGTTTGTCCTCTGGGGCATGCAGTTTATATGGAATCACGTTCCTTCGCAGACCGAAGAACCGGATCCAGATCTCTTTGGTGGGCCTCATGCCGACGTATCCTTCTACGGTGGAGGCGAATGAATAAAGGTATGTAATGGCGTTAGCTGGAAGATGGTGAGGTTGGAGTTCGTAGGTGTTGAGGAAGGCGTGGAAGAAATCGCTCACAGGTATGCCGAAGCCGCGCTGGAAATGGGATAGGAACACCATGAACTCACCCGGATTGGGTGAGGGAGCGAGCTCCTCGGAGGCAAGGCGGGCGATCATGCCCTCCGGGATGCGGCGGGTGCGGTAGAGCCAGTCTAAATCATCTTGGCATACCCAAGAATCGGCCCAGGCACCACGCTCCGTGGATTGCCCCCCTCCTCCATCTCAGCTTCAGCGACGGTTAGCTCCTCTTCGGTCATATATAGATCATTGTCCTCACCGACCCTATCGGAGGTGGGGGGCACAGAATTGGACTAGCGCGGACCCATGACGGTGGAGTTGCACGGGAGCGGCAGCAAGGCATGTGCAAGAAAGCACGGTGCAGCGGCGGCGCTGTCGCTAGGAAGAAGAAGAGGCAGAGAAGCAAAGGGACGCGAGAAGGGGAAAATGGCCAAGGGGCGTGCCCCTCCCCTATTCAACCACGCCCCAACGGGGGTAGTGGGATCGTGTGGTGTGTCGAGGCCACACGGTGTGGTTGTGTATCTGTCGGGTCAGCCAATCAGAGGCGAGCCACAGGACACAGAGGATCCCATGATGCGACGTGGTGATACAGTTATCAAGGAGGCAGTCGCGACGTGACGTGTGCAACAGTAACACCTGACAATAAGTGCAGTAACAGGTGCATGCCCTTAAAATGAGGCAAGATAATGATTACCCTCCACATGGGACATGGGGAAGCGTACGAAAGAAGGAAGGATAACCCGGAAAATAAGAGGGTGACCCGGCTAGCGAGTGAAAACTCGGAATGTGCCAAGGGAAAGCTAGCCCCTGAAATCCGGGCTATGAGGTAACTCGGAAAAGGGAGCAAAAGGCTCGGTAAATTGAACGTGATGTGGCCTTAGCAGCTAGAACTGCTAAGACCGCACCAGCTTCGGGGACTAATGTTGGGGGGATACCCCCGGGTAGGGTCTCGCTGGGGTATAGAGGCCGAGATAGCCGAGGTACGGCAAGGTCAAAGCGAATGCTGGCCGAGTCACCTCAAGGCAGGCCGACTTACGCAGTAACCTGGACCGGAGGTTGTCCACCCAGCTGAGTCCCGGCCGCGTATGTCGTATGCCGGCAGGCATTTTTTAACTTATATACAGGAACCCGAGGGGCCGGATCAACCGGGCACGATCCGGGTTATATCAGGCTTGCAAGAGAAGGAAGGTATCTCGCTGGTCAAAAGCTGGTCACTATACGCTGGTGCATGAGCGAAGCGGACAGAGGGAAGGACCACCGAGGCGTGACCGACAAGGGTGATGCGCCCTATGTCGGATGACACTGGCGACGCAGAGGCTTACGCAGCCTCATCATGGCTTATGATGGCGAAAAGTGACCCGGTCGGTTTGCTATTTTGGGAAGAGGCATATTCCCAGGAATATGCCTCCACATATGCCCTAATGGGAACCCTAGCCTCCCCTATATAAGGAGTGCTAGGGGATCTGTAGAAGGGGTTGGTTGGCATTAGAGTAGTTGGTTCCTGGTAGAGAGGTAGTGGTGAGAGTAAGAGAGCTCCTTCTTCCTCCTCTCCCCAATACAACTCAAGGAGAAATTGTAAACCTTGTGAAGCTACTGAATACAAAGCATCTTTGTGTCGAATCACCACACTATCCCTCCCTGGATTCCTCTAGTGCATATTAGCCCCACCTTTAGCCTATCTATGGCATCTGCCATGACACCAACACGACAAATACAATCTGGATCTGATCCCTAGCTACTAAGTGATCATCTAGAACTCTTAACTAGATCAATTCTGAAGAAATCTCTTCTAGAAGTTTCCAAGTCAATGAGGACCAATATCAAGCATGGATCCCTTCTACTCAAACTATACTTCAACATCATCCACTTGATGATGCTTGGGTACCTTGCACCCCATCAAAAACATCCCATCTCATATTCTAGTCTGGAATTTGTTTCAACATCACCTTTTTGCATTTCTCGCTTTCTCAACCCTTGTGCATTTTTGGAAATTCATCTGAACCATCTTGTTAACCATCCTAAGGACTACCAAGGCCCACTCTTTCCCTTGGTTAAATCATCCTCCCACCCACTTGTTCTTGATGGTTTTGCAGGCAAGAAAATAACTATTCCTGCAAATCTAGTCAACATGCCTACTTTGATAGAAGCTCGCACCATCATATAAACTTATATGGACCAAATCTTTGCATGGTTGTGTTATAGTAATATAGGTATATCAAGATCTACTTCACTTGTTCCAAGTGGATCTTTGTGCTTCTTAAACCCCCAAGGTTTTGAAGGCTAGTTGATAATTTTCCTTGGCAGGCTTATTTTATTCAAAGTTTGAAAGCCTGTCTTGGTGAACTCAAGCAGGACCAAGCTCAAACCTCTACACCCTTGTGATCTACATTACTTGGTCTATCTATCCATATATCCCATTCGCCAAGGGGAGCTCTGAGCTCCATGATCCAACAAGGTTTTGGTGGCATGAAAACAATCTTACGCAAGATCCTTAAATCTCTAGTTTTCACCAAAATCAACTTGGATTCTCCAATCCCAAGGTTGCAAATGCTGTCTATACCTTGTCTACATCATCTACCTTGATCATCAAGATTTATCAAATATTTTCCATAATTTGTAGGGCTCCAAATCTAATAAATCTCTTTAATAGTCAGAATCTTCAAAACTTCTTCCATAAAGGAAAATTTGGTTTTTGCCAAAACACTTCCCCAAATTTTGGCTCAATTGAGGTCCATAAATCATACCCTACCTTCCCACTTCAAAAATAAATATTTTTGAAGAGCTGTATTATTTCTTTTTGCCCATTTTCTTAAATGGCTGAATTGGAATAATAATTGTTTTAAATACTCTTAAGCCCCAAAAAATCGTGGGGAAAATTCCCCTAAGTGTGTATTCACATTTGGGACCATCCCACATCAAAAACCAATCTTGTCCAATGTATAATTTTCCAATGATCTTCTATAAACTACTTCTGCACTTTTTGAATAAAGGATTTTAAGTGGACTTCTAATCTTCTGATAAATCTCAAATAAATTCTGGAGGTGTATCTTAACCATATCTACCCATTAGTGCCATTTTACCATATTGCCATAGACAACTTTTGAGACGTCCCTCATAATAGTGTAGTTGATCAATTTTGCAAACTAAGCAAATCCTCTACTCAAAACCCTACAAAACTTTACCAACCTGGTCAAGCAAGCTTCTCCAACACCCATCACACCCCTGATCGTGATCCCTGTAGCACTACACTGTAGCAAGGCCATCCTTTTGTCTTTAGTTCTTGGAGCAAGTGAGAGAGAGAACCAATAAATGTCATATCTTCTAAAATCTTCACAGCAGCTGCAGCACACCCCCTCTCCCTCTCTAGTAAATACATGACCCCACTCCCCTCCCCTCTGCACCAATGAGAGCCTCCCTAGCTCCCCCTAGCCCTTCCCCCTCCTATTTATTTACCACACCCGAGTGGAGTAGAGGTGCCGCACCCTTGCAGTGTAATACTCCTCTTGTCACTCCTCTGCCCTCTTTGACTCATCTGCTCGAGCTCCAACGCCCCTAATGCCCTATCCCTGAGCACCACTCCTCCCTAAGATTCTCCATGGACTAGATCCATCATAGACCTCTCACATCTGTTTATAAGGCCAGAGACCATTGCATCTCGCATCTGACCCTCCATTATACTCCCTACCACTCCCACTTCCCTTCCACCAGAACCCAGCGAGCTCTCTCATGCTCTGTTGCTCGAGAGAAGAAGAAGTGGAGCTCTCGGCCTCTTTCAAAAACTCGAGCGTAGCTCACCGCTCTCTCTTTCTCACCCCATGCATGTCATCCTATCATGCTCCCCTACCTCTCTTGACTTGCCCCATGTTTTTGTTTGGCCTAGGATGGCCCGTGGAAGCATTGCCGACGAGGTCCGCCGCGTGCGTCGTTGTGGCTCCCGCGCGAGCTTCATCCCGGCACCAAAACCGCCACTATCGCCCATTGCCGGGACCGTCGTCGACCGCCGCTTCTCCTCTGTCGTTCCACGGTCGTCGGAGAGCCACCGGCAAGCCTCCACCATGCCTCCCCGACCCCTCCTAGGGTTTCTTCCCCTGCGTCCTGCCCGCTAGGTCGAAGACGGCCGGGAGCCGTCGATCTCGATCTAATCGAGCGGCTCCAATCGCTCCTTACCTGTTCGCCCCGTCGGCCCACTGACACCTGGGCCCCGCCCCGGCGATTTGAACCCCGCCTCTCCCACTCGCTGATACGCCGCATGGGTCGGCCCATCCCTCTGTGGGCAGTTCCTGGTCAATACCGGCCCGACATGGTAAAATCCTTTCCCTTTTTATTTTCTTTTCTAGATCTGCTATTTTAAGCTGCTAGGTTTAATTCGAAACAACAATGAAAACGAGATGAAACTTCCTAGATCTAATTTTCCCTAGATGCATGCATGTTTTCCCTAACATGCAGCATAGACCACCTGCCCAGATTTCTATCTCATTATTTCCTGGTATTTTAATTACCAAAAAGTATCCAAAAAACTAATAAATTATTTCTGGGAGATTGGTCAAATCAAATGGAATAAACCATATTGTCTCTTGTAGGAGTTCCCTATACCTATCTCATGACCATGGCCTCCTTCCATGTGGAACCATTAAACCCCTGTAGTAAAAATAACAAAAACAATCATATTCTGACTTTAGAAAATTCCCTAGGTCAATTTATAACTTTTTTGGACCTCATTCCAAATCCTTGTGATGTGGTACACTAAATACTACCAAAACCCAGGAGCTCACCATTTATTATGCCAAATGAATTTTAATGAATTAAACGTTTATGTCCCTTGTATTTTCACTAGATAAAACACTACAGTAGCTCTGCAACTCCAAGAAGAGTGATTCCAGTTGGTACTAGGAGGTATTTACAGTACCTATCCATTGGCCTTTTCCTCATATCAAAAGCCTCTGTAGATTCAATCTAGTGAAAAAGACAAAAACCCTCTAGAACTGCCTTTGGAAATTTCCTGAGGGCATTCTGGTAAATATCTTGTCATGATTCCAACTCTCAGTGAACAAGTACATCAAGACCTACCTAACCACCCAAGGAAATAATTTTTTGGAGCTCCAGAACTTTTCTGGTGATTTATTCCCTAATACTAGAAGTTATTTCACTAAGAAAATCATGACTATTTAAAGAAAAGAGATAATTCAGTGAAACCACTTTTGTTGGTTTCACTTTATCAACCTCTGCCTGTAGGTATCATTTGTATCCAATGGTATAATACAGAATATGGTCTTGCTCCAAAATCCATCTCATAGGTAGTTTCTAGACTATAACTCCTAAGGAATGTTCTTTCCCTTCCTCAAAGACATCTCAATCTCCTAAATCCAATCCTCTCAAACCATCTGAATCTTAATCGGATATTGTTCATCTGCTTGCTGTATTGTACTGGTGCTTGTATGCCTTGTTTTGATTTTGGTCTTGCTTGTTTGCATGTGTGCTTCCTGACGACGATAGTTGTGATGTAATCGGAGAGCAGAAGAAGCGGTATTTATTATTGGTATTGGTATTCTAGGTTATCTAAAGAAGAAGTCCAGGCACATATTGCCATATTACTGATCATCAGGCAAGCCACCTTCTTGCTCATAAGCCTTGTCCTACTATTTTATTTATGCATGTTGTACCTACTATTTATGAAACTGCATTGTTTTACTATATGTTAATGTAGATATATATATGGTAGTGGTTTGGCTCCTCCGAACTATTACACTTTTGTACTATTAAGTACAACCCCCTTGGTGACACCTACTTGTCCATGGTAGAATAGATGTTGTATTACACCATACCCTTTGGAGACCCCGCTTTAGCCGAAGAAAAAACTAGAGGATGGGAAGACCCCGGAAAAGTTTTACCAAATGTTTTATGATAAAACCTTGGTGAGGTGGGAACTCCAAAGAGATGTTGAGAAATAAAAAGGTTTTGTTTTACAAAATGCTGAAGGAAAGCTAGAGGAAAAAGGTTTACGAAAACGCACCAGGTTCTTTGTAGTTTAGCTATAACAACTTAACCCCGTGCAACCACATTACTCTGATATGGGACAGGGCTGGATTTGATGTTTGCTTACTCTGGTATAAGCTGCCTCACAACAACTACAGGGGATCGGGGATCCCTGGAGGGTGGGCCTTCTCCTATAAAGGTCCATGTGGTACATCGACATGGAGAAGGAACGAAGGGTCTGCTGGCCTCCACGAGTTACTATGAGCCCCTCATTGATAGCGCACACTCGAGAAGTGGAAAAAGCACTCCGGTTGGTCCTCGGTACCCGACGTCCCAGTTTTGAGGGGATTAAAACTCATAGGGTAGACACTTATATTGGAGTGGGCATTCGGAGAGTCTTGATCGGTTACTCGACCCAGGATCGGTGAAGATCAGGGTGGTGTACCCGGATGGTGTGGGTAAAGTGTACAACCTCTGTAGAGTGTAAATCTATTCGAATAGCCGTGTCCGTGGTTATGGACGGGTTGGACAAACTTCTGTAGAGCGGTGCAGGTTTTGATTTCAAAAAGGATTTCGGAAAAGAAATGGCTTTGGAAATATTTTGACCATGGGATGGTCAAAAAGGATCCCTGTTTTGACCATGGGATGGTCAGAAAGGGATGGAAGGAGTTTGGTCATGGGATGACCGTAAAGGAGAAGCAAATGGGTGACCTAGTCCCAAGGTTTTCCAAAACTTTTCGAAACGGTTTCCAAAATGGTTTACAAAAGTTTTCACCAAAGATATGTAGATGCTATATCTACAAGAGAAACTATGTGAGAAAAGAACCTCTCTTGGAGCTCTCCTACTACCACAGCCATATGGCATACTTTCTTATTACTATTATTATCTTAAGGTGGTTTGCGAGTACATTCAAAGTACTCACTAGCATTGTCCCTGGCTATTAACGTGGTCAGATATGAAGACGAAGGTGAAGAGGACGATTATGCGAGCTAGGACATTCTCCCAGTCAGTTGCCTGTAGGTTGAGGCATGATTGGGCTCTGCGCGTGATGATGTTCTGCTGCTGAAGATGGCATGGCCATAATGGCATTTATGTAAGTCTTGTATTTTGGTATATCTCGGATGTTGTAATGATACTTGTCGGTTATATGCCACGACTAACTGATCATGGGATCGTGGTTGTAAGCATAACAAGGATTCTCGGAGGATTAATACGGGGGCCCCACATTTAAAATATCACAAGTATCATTAGAATTACCACATAAAGGAGATAAAGTATCATCACAGCAATTTTTCTCCTCTAAAGCTGGGAACTAAAAAGATCATTTTCATAAAAACTAACTTCCCCAAGCTTAGACGTTTCCATAGCATTAGTAACAAAGGTGTTCAAAAAAATTCATACTAATTACATTGCTATTAGCATGCAAAGAAAGTTCCATGGGTTTTTTAATTTTCTTTTCAAACCATTTATGTTCTACCTTAGGAAAAATACTAAAAAGATCTCTAATTTTGTTGTTGTTTTCCATTAAGCCTAACTAGTGAAAATAAGAACAAGAAACAAAAAGATATAATTGCAGAATCTAAAGGAAATAAATTCGAGCACTCACACACCAGCAACCGTACTAGAAGATAGCTTAGCAGCATGAGGATGTGAGTACCTTTTACCTTACCTCCACGGCAATGGCGCCAAAAAATAGCTTGATGTCTACGCACGCTTCTATTCCTATAGACAGTGTTGGGCCTCCAAGTGCAGAGGTTTGTAAAAAAGTAGCAAGTTTCCCTTAAGTGGATCACCCAAGGTTTATCGAACTCAGGGAGGAAGTGGTCAAAGGTACCCCTCTCAAGCAACCCTACAATCAATATACAAGAAGTCTCTTGTGTACCCAACACACCCAATACACTTGTCAGGTGTATAGGTGCACTAGTTCGGCAAAGAGATAGTGAAATACAAGTAATATGGATGATTATAAGTGGTAATTGCAATCTGAAATAAGAGTGGCAGCAAGCAAACATGTAATAGGACTGATTGTAAACGGTGTTTCAATGCTTAGAAACAAGGCCTAGGGATCATACATTCACTAGTGGACACTCTCATATAAATATCTTCTCTTCATGATGCTACCTTGAACTACTCTCTGGTTGGACGATGTAGCGCTATAACAGCACACCTTAAAGTTTGCGTTCCCCATCTAGATAACCCCTCACTATCACCTTGAGCGCTAGATGGTTCCAACACACACCACAATCTCATAGAGAAATCCAACTCAAAATTATAGTCATGATAAGTATTTATGTAACCTTAGACAAAGTGCCACACAGTGTGCACACTGTCAACTTCACACACGTGGGGATAAGTAGGGATTCATTAAAGCACTTGAGTAGCAGAATAGATCTATAGATTACAAAGCTCATGATCTCAATAATATCATGCATAGAGAGAGATGAACACATAGCTACCGGTAGAGCCCTTAGCCTCGAGAGAGAACTACTCCCTCCTTGTCATGGGAATCAGCAATGGCAATGGAGATGGCGGTGGAGTCGATGGAGATGGCTACAAGGGTACTTCCACGTCTTGGCAGGGTGCTGGAATAGAGACTTTTGTCCCCCGAATCTCCTCTTCGGTGGCGGCAGCGCTGCGGAACTTTTCGTGGAATTCTGATCTGGTACTTAGGGTTTACGTCCCGGGGGGAATATATAGGCGAAGATGCGATGCTAGAGGTGGGCTAGGGTGGCCACAGCACCTGGTGGCGCGGCCAGGGTGACCCGCGCCACCCTAGGATGTGTCTGCCCCTGGTTCCCCTCCGTCTCCCTTTTGACCTCCGTGTCATGTCGGAAAAAATAGGAACTTCAGGCTTTGTTTCGTTCAATTCCAAGAATATGTCTTTTCTAGCTTTTCTGAAACCAAAAACAGCAGAAAACAGGCAACTGACACTGTGGCATCTTGTTAATAGGTTAGTTCCAGAAAATGTATAAAAATGCCTCAAAGTGTAGACAAAACATAATATAGATGATACAAAACAAGCATGGAAAATAAAAAATTATAGATATATTTAGGACGTATCAGGCCACCCAAGTTCTACAGATTTTCAAGATTTTTAGCTCAAAGAGAGCAACTGTGTAGATTTATAGGCTGGTGGTACTTCCCCTTGCAAACGGTAAAAGAGAGAAACTATGTGGAGGCGATGATGATTCAATTTATTTATATAACATAACTAGTATAGGTATAACACAACCACGACAGAAACTAAACCATACTCTAGACGGAATCAGCACACACATACACACCCGAATATCATACGATTCTTTTTCTCAAGAACCAATGTTGCCCTCTTCCCATGCGGGCATGCCGTCTTGTGTTCGGTGAACTCAAGGAAGCTAGCAGCCATGTTGCAACCTTTGTTGCTACACTTGAGCCTCATTCCCGAGGACATCTAATCCACGGTAGTGGTTGGTTCGAAGATGTCTCTGTATTCACATCCTGGGCACTGGCCATCGGACAATTTTCCAACACATCGTGTGCATGCAATGTGCGCCGCAGCCTTGCCAAAGCATTGCTCGTGCAAAGAAAAGAGATTTAGACCAAAAACAAGAGTTGTATCGAACTAGTGTGGAAAACATCATGAAGAAATAAGTAATAACCATGTACGCGGGATGACGAACAATTTGAGAAAACAGACTGCAGTTGAAGACCTTCCCCATTGCACTCATGTCAATTGTAGCTTCAAACCACTCGTCCGCCATAGAGCCACCTTCTTCAACTAAGGCGGATCTGAGAGGGATTTTGAGACCGAGCGAGAGTGTATAGGGAGGAGCGCAGATCTGGGAGGGTTGATGAGAGCGAGCGAGGGAGACTGGTACAATAGTTAAATACTAGGAGTACTTGACTCCTCATATCACTCTAGGCAATATCGTCCGTCCATCCAAATTCAACGACCATGAACCGATACCTTATCTCTTTGGCAAGAGACTGGCGCACAGAAAACTAGGGAAGCACTGTGTTCCCCAAGTAATTATATCCCTCTAACCTGGTGTACACGTTGCTTTGACGACCTAGGGCTACGTGGAAGACTAAATACTGTACTCCAGTACTACTCCAGGATGGAGGTACTAGTACTACTCTACCTCTGTTTGACATGAGAATAGCCTTAATGGGGGTATCAGGTGGTACGTATCATGCATTAGGCCTTTCACAATTGGGTGTATCTTAGCACGTTACCATGGGAGTTATAAATACCTAAGAGACAACCTCTCCAATGCATTGTATTTTAGAGGTTGTATCTTAATTTAATGTTTTTTCTCTCATGCATGCATTTTATTGGGCAATAAACTCGTTTTCCTATGATTACGTGCAAGGGATGGATCTTCGCTAAGATACAACAACACCCTCTCTCCTTCTTAATTGACATGGCACAAAAGCATTTTGCCTAGGATGACGCTCTAAGGGACTCCCCCATTGTCAAAGGCCTTATTACATGCATGGAAAATGCTTATGTGTCACCATAATTAATGATGAAAGAGATTGTGTTGGTATCACAAGTAGAGTATCATAGAAAAAATAATCTCAAATAAATCTTGTACACAATTGTACCTTGAGATTCCAAAACTATAAATACAGTAAGACTATGATACTACTAGTACTAAGTACAGTACAATACATGATAATAGTACTACGCACTGTGGAGATGGTATCAGATACTAGAATCATAATATACTCCCTCTGTCTAGAAATAACTGACTTGGTATCAGATACTAGTATCATAATATACTCCCTCCGTCATAAGATACTAATAGTACTACCTAATAATCAAAAACAGAGGTAGGAGTACTCCGGGATGGAGTAGTGCGTACCTTGTACGGAGTCCTAGCACTATAGTAAGTTGCACGTGAGAATTAGATACTAATAGAAGTACCGTATGACATATCATCTTTTATTTATATAAATCTATAATCGTTGATGCTAAAAAATAATTATAATTTCGAGCCATGTCCATAAAGTATAGGGTTCTAGAATTAACCTACTACTATTAGCTACCTATCATGTTGAAATCAACCTACTACTATTAGCTACCTATCTCTCGATATTCTCGAGAGAAATGATGAAGAAGATTCTAGAATTATTGAGAAGTGCGTTTTGAGATTTGTGCATTGTGTTCATTGTGCTAAAGGCTATCAGTCGAATATTCTATATGCTAGCATGGATAGAAGATCCAGCAGTTTGCAAATTTGGGATTTGCCAGGCTTGATCGATTTTCAAAGTTCAATGTACTGCGCACACAATATAATGTGGTAAGATTACATAATATAGGCAAAGCTCAAAAAAATATGAATATGCGAGTCTCACGTGTCGGAGTACTTCTATATAGTGATAATATAACATATTGTACTTCTATAGTTCTATCACGTGCCGGAGCACTAAGGCATGTGCAACTTATTACTACTTTATATTGGCATACATACTCTAAGAATTTACCAGACTCGTTGCTCGAGCTGCCAGCTGCTCGCCACCTCTATTTCGAGACTGTATAGTACTCCTACTATCCGATTAGACTACGGCCAGCTGAAAGTACGGCCGCTACAAGTACCGATATGACATTTCTCTTGTGAGTTAATGCCTCGGACAACCACCAACTGCGAAAAAACTCAAGCTGTTGGGGGGATACCCCCGGGTAGGGTCACGCCGGGGTATAAAGGCCTAGTTAGCCGAGGTACGGCAAGGTCAAAGCGAGTGCTGGCCGAGTCACCTCGAAGCAGACCTGGTCACGGAGTAACCCGGACCAGGGGACGTCCTCCTTACTTGGTCTCAACCGACTTATGCCGTATGTCGATAAGATGTATCTAACTTGTATGCAGGAACGGGTGTGGCCGGATCAACTATGTAGGATCCGGGTCATATCAAGCTTGTAAGAGAAGGAAGGTATCTCGCTGGTCAAAGGTGACCGCTGCACGCAGAGGGTGAGCGAAGCGGACAGAGGCAGGACCACCGAGGCGTGGCCGACAAAGGTGACGATGCCTATGTCGGATGACGCAGGCGCCGCAGAGGCTCACGTAGCCTCTGCATGGATGACATGGGGCAAAAGTGACCCGGTCGGCTTACTATTTTGGGAAGAGGCATATTCCCTGGAATATGCCTCCACCTATGGCCTAAGTGGACACCTAGCCGCTCCTATAGAAGGAGGGCTAGGGACTCTGTAGAAGGGCTTTGTTTTTCTCTGGTTGAGCTTTACTTGGTTCCTGAGGGCAAGCTAGCGGTGAGAGTAAGAGAGTTCCTTCTTCCTCCTCTCTCCAATACAGCTCAAGGAGCACCTGTAATCTGTGAAAGTGAATCAAATACAAAGCTACGGTGTGTGGAAACACCACACTATCCCTCCCTGGATTCCCCTAGTGCATTTAGTCCCCACCTTTAGCCTATCCATGGCATCTGCCGTGACACCACCACGATAGTTGGCGCCCACCGTGGGGCTACCGGCGCTAGCAGGGGTGAAGATCCGAATGGGAAACCTCATCAGCACCGGCAAACGCATCGTCTCCGGGCTTATTCAGCACTTTGGAGCATTGGACTTTGTCAGCGACAACGCTGGCTGCTTCGGCAAGCGTCCTCTTCCGCGCAACGGCCTCTTCGTCAAGCTCGGCACACACAAGGTTTACGTTGCTATCGATGTGTCAAGCGTTCATCCACGGCACGTCGTCGAAGGAGGCGAGCCACCCCTTAGCGTGGTTCACGGGGCGCGTATCGCTCGCTCCCCGGACCGTGCCGAGGTGATGATGACGGCACCAGGTGCAAGCGCAAGCAAAGATCCGGCACCAGATCCGGAGGTAACGCCTAAGGCACCAAGGAAAAGTAGGGGTCCTCCTCTAGAGAGGCCAGAGAATGTGCTGCAGCAGGCGATGGATAGCTTGGCGAACCCGGTGGTAGCAGCAGTAGATCCGGCTCAGGCACAGGATGAGCTAGAGGAAACTAGGCAAAAAATACTAGAGGGTGTGAAAAAGATAGTCACGGCTCAGCAGTCGTTGAACATGACACTGCGTGAGTACGCAAAGGCAAACAAGGTAGATGTTGTAAAAGTGAAGGGGAGAAATCTCATGAGTGAAATTAACAGAGAGGGTGATACTAGGATTGAGGAATCAGAGAACTAACTGTCCATGGGGCTGCCGAAGTACAGTACCCCGGCAAAGAACCTCAGAGCAGCAGACGCAGCTGCATCCAAGTTAGAAGGTCTGACGGGCAAAGCCCATCAAAGACAGCAGGAAAGAGTCAACGAGTTGGTTTGGATCGCGAATAGGCAAAATGAGGAATTGCTTAGGGCTAACCCGGAGAGAGCTGGGGCCTCCAAGATCGTTCATTCGACGGTGGGTAACCCGGAGAAATCCGCTGGAGCTGCATCATCCCCTCATGGTGGTCCCAGGAGAGAAGAAGTAGTAATCTCGGCCAGGAGGAACAAACAAATAGTCCCATATGACCCGGCAAGGGCAGGGAAAGGAAAAGAAATGCAGAGAAATGAGGGTCGACGAAGTGTGAGCCAAGGTGAAGCTGGACGAGGTAACCGCGACCAAGGCAATGCCGGTCCAGGAAATGCTGTAAACGGCAATGCCGAACAGCGCAACTCGGCAGGAGCAGGACAACCGCAACTGCGGAATATACCAAGGAAAGAGCAAAGTGCCGGCCGAGGTATGCAATAGAGAGGTGCTCCACGAGAGCAAGACCGATATAATGATGGTGATTCGGAAATGGTAAACACAGGATACCCAAGGCCGGACTATCATGTGATAGGGTCAAGATTGGGAAGCATGGATTTGATGGTGTACTACTAGAGAGATGGAGCCGGGTCATCCCGGAGGAATGACTACCTTGGAAAAAGAAGAGATGATAGACCGGATTATCGGTACAGTTTGCAACAAGTTGCTGCTGTGAATCAAGATCAACCCGGAGCAGGGGGCAATCAACGACTAAAAACTGGAGGACAACAATGGACACCGAGAAACGATGGAAAGAAAACTTGGACGCCAGAGCAAAAGAAACAGTGGCAAGAAAAGAAGGACCGTCTGAGGTATACTTACCAGTCAATGCTGGATCAGCCGTGTAAATTTCACACGCCAAATCCGAGTAACCCAGCAGGTCATACGATGAGGCAGTGTGAGTGGATGCGTAAGATAGAACAAGTTGGTCTGGAGAATGCTCAGGCACCTCGGAATGATCAACCTTGGCAGGAGTTACCCCGGCATCAATTGCTCTCCGGAGCAAACACGCAACAGTTAATGTTGCCTCCCCCTCCGCCGAGGTATGAAAACCATGAGAGAAGGGATGCAGTGCATCAAGTGGAATACCAGCATCAACCGGGTCATAGGTACCCCGGAAATGAGGGGAGGAATGAGTACAGGGAGCATCATCAGAGTTACTGTGTGTCTACCATGGAGGAAACAGATAGAAAGAGCTTGTAGCGCCGACACATGGAGGTGAATGCGGTAATGCTAGCAGTGACGAGGTATATGCCTTGGTCGGACCAGGAAATTACTTGGAGTATCAAAGATCATCCCAAGCTTATGCCAAGTCCTGGTTCATACGTGCTAGTGCTGGATCCGACATTCATTGGGCCTAACATCAATGTGAGGTTCTCGAAGGTACTAATTAACAATGGCAGTAGCATTAATATCATGTATGCGGATACAATGCGCAAGTTGGGTATCTCGGAGAACATGCTCCAGGCTACAAGGACAACTTTCCATGGCATTGTGCCAGGCATTTCTTGTGAGCCCATAGGCATGGTCCGGGTTGACATATTGTTCGGCACACGAGATAACTGCCGGACTGAGAATATGGAGTTTGAAGTTGTGAACTTAGAAAGCGCATATCACGCGTTGCTCGGCATGCCAGCCCTGAACAAATTCATGGCAAGTTGTCACATCCGTTACTTGAAGATGAAGCTGCCCGGGCCAAATGGTGCGATTACCATAACTGGTGATTTCCGACGTTCCATTGAGTGTGCATCTGCCGGATCAAACCTGACCGAGTCACTCGTGATTGCGCAAGAAAAGAGAAAAATCCAGGAAGTGGCGGCATTGGCTTAGTTCGCGAAGCAGTATATGCCGGCGCTGAGTAACCCGCATGGTAGTGTCTCGTTCTAAGCGACAAAGGATACTAAGAAGGTGCCCGTTGATGATATGTTCCTAGAGCGCACCGTAACAATTGGTGCCAGGTTAAATGATAAATAGGAAAGCGATCTCGTCAACTTCCTCCGTGAGAATCGGGATATTTTTGCTTGGTCCACACATGACTTGCAAGGTGTTCTGAGGGAGTTGGCCGAGCACTCTTTGAATGTGAGACCCGAAGCAAGGCCGGTGAAGCAACCTCTCCGCCGCTTCACCGAAGATAGGAGAAAAGTCATTGGAGATGAGATAGCTCGGTTACTAGCAGCTGGATTTATCATGGAAGTTCTTTACTCGGATTGGCTATCTAATCCGGTGCTGGTGGAGAAGAAGAAGGATGATTTGAATGTGGCAGTGGTTTGGCGTATGTGTATCGATTACACAAACCTGAATAAGGCGTGTCCAAAAGATCCATTTCCACTGCCAGGGATAGATCAGGTCATAGATTCAACTGCCAGGTGTGAACTGTTGTCATTCATTGATGCATATTCTGGTTTCCACCAGATACCCCTGAATCCGGATGATCAAATAAAAACTGCATTTATCACCCCATATGGGGCTTATTGGTATCGCACCATGCCATTCCTTTTACGTAATGCAGGGGCAACGTACCAGAGATGTATGCAGAAATGTTTGCACGGCCAAATTGGTAGAAATGTGCAGGTGTATGTGGATGATGTGGTTATCAAGACCAAGCAAAGCAAAACGCTCCTTTACGATATCAGGCAGACATTCGCGGACCTAAGGAGGTTCCGGATAAAGCTTAACCCGGAAAAATGCACCTTCGGTGTCCCGGCTGGAAAATTACTCGGATTTCTTGTCTCCAGCCGAGGTATCGAGGTCAATCCAACTAAAATCCGAGCCATAGAGCGAATGGAACTGCCGAAGTGTCTTAACGATGTCTAGAAGTTCACTGGTTGCCTGGCATCGTTAAGTCGGTTTGTATGTCGGTTGGGAGAAAAGGCACTGCCTCTCTATCAACTCATGAAAAATTCGGACAAGTTCATCTGGATGCCGCAGGCCAATGAAGCCTTTATCCAATTAAAGAAAATGTTAGCCACTGCACCAGTCTTAGCCTCTCCACTGTCAAAGGAGCCAATGTTGCTCTATATAGCCGCAACCAACCAATTTGTAAGTGTAGTGATTGTGGTAGAGCACGACGAAGAGGGTAAGTCAGTGCAAAGGCTAGTATATTACCTGAGCGAGGTATTGTCAGCCTCAAAACAAAATTATCCGCACTATCAGAAAGTGGCATATGGTGTGTACATGTCGGCAAAGAAGCTAAAACATTATTTTTAGGAGCACCCCATCAAAGTAATATGTGAAGCTCCCATATCCGAGATAATGAGTAACAAGGATGCAAGTGGCAGGATTGCGAAATGGGCAATTGAGCTAGCTCCGTATGCGGCATAGTATGACAGAAGAGAAGCAATCAAGTCTCAGGCTGTGGCTGACTTTTTTGTGGACTAGGCCGAGGTGCAATATGAACCGCTGCTACAAGATACAAACTATTGGAGAATGCACTTTGACGGGTCAAAAACAAAAACCGGGTTAGGCACCGGAGTTGTGCTTACCTCGCGAAAGAATGACCAGTTGAAATATGTGCTACAGATCCACTTCGCAGCGTCAAACAACGTCGCTGAATATGAGGCACTTGTGCATGGGCTCAAGGTGGCAAAACAAATTGGGATACGTCGGATCCAATGCTTTGGCGACTCGGATTTGGTAGTTCAGCAAGTGTCGGGGTTGTGGGACGCTCTTGATCAAAACATGGCACTATACAGATTCCATGTGTAGAAGATATCTGCTTACTTTGAGGGATGCGAATTTCGCCATGTACCCCGGGTGGAAAATGAGGCTGCCGACGTATTGTCGAAGCTCGGATCAACCCGAAAAGCAATTCCACCGGTGTAGCATTAGAACACCTCAAAAAACCATCTATCAGGCTGTCCCCAGAAACCAACTCAATTTATGTCCCGGAAGATTCAGAATCCGGAGCCGTACCCATGGACATTGACATGGGCGGTGGTACGCGAAACCCGAGGACTGCCTCAGCAAACCCGGGGACTGCCTCGGCGAACCCGGGGACTGCTTCGCAGGACCCGGGGACTGCTCAGCGTGATCCGGTTGAGGTTATGCTAGTGGATCAGATGGAAATTGATGAGGATGTGTTCCTAGTGCGAGCTGTACCAGCTTGGGGGTTGCCCATATTTCAATTCCTGAAAGATGGAACTTTACCCGTTGAGGAGGTGTTGTCCAGGCAAACTCAGAGGAGAGCAAAGGCATACACGATCATCAATTCCGAGCTATACAAAAGGAGTGTGACCAATGTCCTCCAGCGATGTGTCGACCCGGAAGAAGGGCTTGACATCCTCCGAGATATACATCAAGGGGAATGTGGGCATCATGCCTCGTCCAGATCCTTGGTAGCAAAAGCTTTCCGGCATGGATTCTACTGGCCAAGTGCCTTAGAACAAGCAGAGGACTTGGTAAGAAAATGCAATGGTTGTCAGAGGTATGCTACCAAGACACATATGCCAGTGTGGAGCTCAAGACCATACCAATCACCTGGCCCTTTGCCGTATGGTGTTTAGACATGGTTGGCCCGTTCAAACCAGCGAGGGCAAATATGACTCATATTTTGGTCATGGTTGATAAATTTACAAAGTGGATTGAAGTAAAGCCAATAATAAAATGTGATGGAGCTACGGCCGTGACATTTCTCAAAGACATCATCTTGAGATATGGTTATCCTCACAGTATCATAACAGATAATGGCACAAATTTTGCTGAAGGAGCATTTGCACGATTCTACCGGGATAAGAAGATCCGGCTGGACGTTGCCTCAGTAGCCCACCCCGCATCGAATGGACAAGTGGAAAGATCCAACAGATTAGTATTATCCGGGATAAAACCCCGGCTCATTGAGCCGCTGCAAAGATCAGCGGGCTGCTGGATAGAAGAACTACCAGAGGTACTGTGGAGTTTAAGAACAACTCCGAATCGATCAACAGGCTATACGCCATTTTTTCTGGTATATGGGGCAGAAGTTGTATTACCAGCCGACATAGAGCATGACTCGCCTAGGGTCACCCAATACACAGAAGCCGAAGTGCAAGAAGCCCGGCAAAATGAAGTTGATCTGCTGGAAGAAGCGAGAGAATTGGCATTGTCCAGGTCCGCCATATATCAGCAAAATCTCTGACGCTATCATAGCCAGAAAGTAAGCCCCCGAGTTTTCCGGGAAGGCGACCTGGTACTCTGGTTGGTACAACGTACTGCTGGCATGCATAAGTTATCCCCCCATGGGAAGGGCCATTCATTGTAAGCAAAGCATTGCACAATGATTCTTATTATCTTATCGATGCAAAACCACAGGAAAAGAACAAGGCGGACAGGTCCAGCGAGGAATCTAAGCGTCCATGGAATGTAGCTCTACTTCGTCCTTTCTACACCTAGCAAAGAAGTGTATGTATCTGAGTTTCTCATATGTCGGTATTTATGCCGGCAATGAGCTTATCAATGAACTATTGGCACCTCGAGCAATAACTCGGGGACTGCCTTAATAATATTTGTTATCTTATGTATTTATCATTTCTACATCGGCTGGCATAAGTTTTTCTACTTAAGCCGGATTAGTAATGTGTGAGCATCAAAAACCCAATTCTTCGACTTGCTGCTGTCCAACAAGATTTGGCTTCATGGCAAGCAAGAGAACAAGTTTGGAATTGCGTAGCACATGAAAAACGACTAAGGAAAGGAACTTAATCGAGCTGACGTTTTTTCCGGACTAATCTTATGTTTACTTTCGATTTATTATGCTGAATTATTCTGAGCTAATCCTGAAGTTTCCAAGTATTGTTAAGACAATTTTTGAAGCTCGGACTCGTCAGTCATAAAACCGAACCAAGGTAGACACGAGCCGAGCCAAGAAATTGGAAGAACAAGAAAATGAAACTCGGGGACTACGCCAGAGTTAATTCGGCATAAAAACTTAGTAGCAAAATATCACTTGTGTGCTTGATACAAATGCACCCGGCATACCGAGGATCTGATGAAATTTAAAGTGTTCATAATCAAGGAGCAGCAGCAGGAGGTAGTTCAGCGCCAGCAGGTGCTGCCCCAGCCTCGGCTTCCGAGTCATCTGCGTCTTCCTCGACATTTGAGGCTTCGTCCTCCTCGTCCTCATCCGAGTCATCTTCAACGTTCTCAGCATTTTCATCATCAGCGGCATCCAGGAAGCATAGTCCCTCGTTCCATTGATGAATGGGGGCGTATTGGATGAAGCTATGAGCGCAAGCCTTACGCCGAGCCAGCCAATCCGGGTCAGTAGACCACCTTGATCCGGTGCGCATGCGTGTAAGGAGGTTGAGGTCAATCTTCTCATACCACGTAAGCACGTAGTGAAGAACGATCTCAGCTCCAGCGCGTCCAGCAGATTCTCTCCAGAGATCGAGCTGGGTCTCGCACTCCATGAGCCTGGCAAAAAGAAAAGCCATGTTCTCCGGAGTATCTTCTTCAGGCCAAAGGCGTTGAAGATCCGGATTACTACGTCCAAGATATCCTTGTCGTAGTTCTTGACGGTCTCGACTCGGGAGGACAAGCTGACTATCAAGTCTTCGATATCAAAAGGAATGGAGCCAGGACCAGACGGAGTACCCCTCTGCTTGCGAAACTTGGCAACAGCCTTGGATGCAATGACGTCGCTCTCTAGGAATTTTCCTGAAAAAATAAGACAGGTGGAGTAAGTAAAGGAAGTAGACCCGGAAAGATCAACACCGGTTGAAGGAAAAGAACTTACTAGAAATATGGCTGTGAACCCGGGTCAGCTCCTTGGTGCAGTTGTCGCGCCTCTCCCAGAGTTGCACAAGTTCAGCATTCGCCAAATCAAGCTTGACGTCGGCCTCCTTAAGCAATTCTTGGTCCTTAGAAATCTGGAGGTTGAGGCGCTCGCGCTCTTCAGTATAGTCCTAGCCAGCTTTTTGAAGTTCGGCTTGGTGCTGCGCTTTCAGCTTCTTCATATCTGCCTTGAGCTTGGCAATTTCATCATCTTTGGTTCGGAGGAGGGCAAGCTCATCATCTTTCTTTTTGAGTTCGGCCTTATGCTGCACTGCTTGTTCGAGAAAATGCAGCATCATATCAGGCACGGGCACACTATCTTCGAGAGACGCTTAAATAGTTTGTTGACCTAGCAAAATGGAGATATGAATGTTTGCCGAGCCAAGGAGAAAAGGAGATAGAAAGCATAGCAAGGTTGAGCAAAAGTGACTTACCCTTGATTTGCTCCAAGTTTCTCCTCATAAGGGTATTCTCAGCCTCCACACCAGCTGTGAAATCTGAATGAGGGATTAGTTCGGCGGAAAAAGATGAAGAGAAATGGAAAAATGCAAAGAAGAAAACTTACCCCTTTTGTCATGCTCGGCGAGAAGTGTAGTATGCTTCGCACACACCATCTTGTGTGTATCCAGGAGACGCTGAAACTCAGCACTCCGGCGATTGGTGGTCACCTGAAAAAAGTACAAAAAGATAGCTTAGTCTTGTGCATATTCGAAGTGTACAAAATCCGGGCCAAGTGGAACTTAACCCGGCTCTAGGTGTGTGCATATTCGAAGTGTACAAAATCCGGGCCAAGTGGAACTTAACCCGGCTCTAGGTGTGTGCATATTCGAAGTGTACAAAATCCGGGACAAGTGGAACTTAACCCGGCTCTAGGTGTGTGCATATTCGAAGTGTACAAACTCCGGGCCAAGTGGAACTTAACCCGGCTCTAGGTGTGTGCATATTCGAAGTGTACAAAATCCGGGCCAAGTGGAACTTAACCCGGATCTAGGTGTGTGCATATTCGAAGTATACAAAATCCGGGCCAAGTGGAACTTAACCTGGCTCTAGGTGTGTGCATATTCAAAGTTATCAAGGAGCTATGTTTGTTTTCTAAGGAGCATCCCGCCGAGTAACAAGTTACTCCCTCGGAGGCTCGGGAACTAATGGTTATATCACTGATATCTACAACATGTTAAGGAAAATATGAAGTAACGTACGTCCATCATCTGCCCACAAGGTTAATGGCCTTGGCAGCAGTATTCATCTGCGTAGCAAATTCGGCGGGACCGAACTTCTCTGGGAGATCGTTGTTGTAGAAGAACTTAGCCTTGTTCCAGTTATTTAAAAACTCGATCAAGGTCGGAGGGTATCGTTCGCCGCAAAGCATGTGAGGCGCCACTAAACCCTTGGCATGCGCTTCCCTCCTCTCAACCTGGGCGACGGCGGGGCTGGTGTGCAAAACAAGTTGCACATCAGCTGGCTCAGCAGGGGTGTCCTTCGGTGGTGGAGTTTTCTTCGAAAGCATGGATGCGAGTGTATGCTGTCCAGCCTCGGCTGACGCTGCCCTAGTGGCGTTAGGAGCCTTTTTGCCCTTAGGCTGCTGCTGGGAAGTGGAAGCTGTTGCAGCAGATTTGCCCTTGGGAACTGCCTTGGCGCTAGCCTTGGTGCTGCTGATGTCTTCTCGCCGAGCCTTGGAAGACTCGGACGAGGTGGAGGGGCTTCGTGCTGCTGCTGTTGCTTTTGTTGGTGCTGCTGGTGCTGAAGCTGACGATGGTGCTGGTGCTGATTTCTGTTTCGGCGGAGGAGCTGAAGGTAACTCGGATGAAGCTAGTTGCGGCAGACCCGAAGTGGTGGTTGTCGCTGCCTCGGCAGAGCCAGTCTCCCTTGCTCCGAGGTTGCCCTCCTCTTGACGAGGTGGGCTGGAACACGGAGCAGCCGCTGAACCCTCCGGAATTGGGCTCAACGGGCGTGAATCGTCACCACGAGGGGGAGAAGTGTTGTGTCGGAGCTGCGAGGCAATGCTGGACCCGCTCTGGGGGACCTCCATCGCGGCCCTGCAGAATCAAATTACAAATGATGAGAAACTATAGTAAAGAAAGAACAGATAAATAGCAAATGGTGAAGTGACTTACTCATCCGAGGTCAAAGGCTCTTTGGGCTTCCAGGCCCTCCGGGTTATGGCCTTGGTTGGAGGCTTGGTGGCAGTTTTGTCCCCGGATTTCTTCCGCCTTTTAGCTGGCTGAGAAGGTCCGAAGGAGGATGCGGAGGCAGCTCCCCTCTTCTTCTTCGGCGCGACCGGGACAGGCTCACCCACGACAAGGGGAGGGTCTTCATGGATCTGCCCACCGGGCTTAGCTGATGCCAGAAAAGCATAAGAAAGGGGGACAACGTCAAATGCTTCCATCACCTCAACATCCGAATCATCTTCATTGTCGGGCCAATCTCTAATGGAAGAGAGTTTACCGGTGGGTCGCTTGGTCGCATCGGCCATCGGAAGGAACATCTCCTGATCCGGTTCCTCCTCGTCCGAGGTATCCCGGTTAGGCGCCCATTTGAGGGAAGGCTCGGTGCCATCCTCGATGGTTTGCTGAAGAAACATCTAAGGGAAAGAAAAGGCAACAAGACTAAACATACAGCAAAGACCGACATATGATTTAATTCGGAATGAGTTAGAGGCACGAGACTTACCGCAGGAGGAAGCCTATCTCGGCAAAAGTGTTTGATTCCCCACGTCCACTCATAAGAGAAGTTTTTGTGGGTGGTGAATAGGGCCTTGACCCGGCGGTAGATCTCGGTGTTGCTCAACTCAAAAGAGGAGGTCCGGTTGGGGTCGTGGCCCCAACTCATGTGAAAAACTTTATGTGTACGTTTCTGGAGGGGGGAGATCCGGTTGCGGACAAACGTAATCATCGCGTCCTCATTGCGCAACCCCAAGTCCTTCAACTCCTGGAACCTCTTGTGCACTTGGTTTGCCAGGATAGTGGGGTTCTTGGGGACCTTGTCCCATAGATCCGGGTTAGGAGGACCCGGAGCGTAAGGGCGCAGCCGGATCAGATCCACAGTTGTGTCGTTCCAAACATAGAAGAAAGTCCGGGGCCATCCCTTGCAAGAGTCAAGCCCCGTAACTCGGGGAAAGATAGACTGCTTCCGGGGGGAGATTGATGTAGTGCCGAATTGCGTGAGCTGTTTGTCCTCCGGGTCAAGCTGGATGTTCGGAATCACGTTCCGGCGAAGGCCAAAGAACCGGATCCGGAGCTCCTTCATGGGCCATAGTCCGGCGTAATCTTCGATGGTGGAGGCAAAGGCGGAGAGAGACGTGATGGCATTAGCCGGAAGGTGGTGCGGCTGAAGCTCATACGTATTGAGCCAGTCATGGAAAAAATCGCTAACTGGCAGACCAAACCCCCGCTGGAAGTGGGATAGAAACACCACATACTCACCCAGATTGGGTGAGGGGGCAAGTTCGGCGGCAGCGAGGCGTGCAGTGACCCCCTCCGGGATGCACCTGGTGCGGTACAACCAATCCAGGCCATCCTGGCAAACCCAGGATCCGGCCCACGCGCCGCGGTCGGCGTTCGCCGCATCTTCCTCCATCTCCTGCTCTGCGATGGTGAGTTCCTCCTCAGTCATCTCAAAGTCACTCCCCTCACTGGCGCTAGCGGTGGTGGGAGGAAGTGGCCTGGACTGGCAGGGACCCTTGGCGGGGGAGATGCACGGAGGTGGCGATGACGCTGGTGGCGGCGACGCTGGTGCTACTCAGGTGCGGTGGCGGAGGCGCTGTCGCTGGAGAAGATGAGGAAGAAGCGGAGGCAGAGGGGCGCGGAAGTCGGGAAAGAACCCATCAGGCGCACCCCTCCCCTATTTAACCACTCCCTTGAGGGGGTAGTGGGATCGCGCTGTGCGGGCGGGCCGCATGGTGTGGCCGTGTATACCCCGGATCAACCAATCAGCAGCGAGCCACACGAAAGGCCACAAGGCGCAGGAGATCCGATGATGTGACGTTATGATGCAGTTAACGAGGAGGCAGACACGATGTGACGTGTGCTACAGTAATTACTGACAATTACTGCGGCGGTTACTATAGCAGGCCCTTAAATGAGGCAAAGTAATAATTAACCTCCACGTGGGGAAGCGTACGAGAGAAGGAAGAATGCACCGGATGAGTACGAGGTAACCCGGCCAGCAAGTAAAAACTTGGAATATGCCAAGGGAAAATAAACCTATGGAATCCAGATTATGAGGTAAGTCGGAGAAGGAGCAAGGAGCTCAGTAAGATCGAGTCTGTTGTGGCCATAGCGGCTAAGGTAACTAAGGCCGCACTAGCTTCGGGGACTAATGTTGGGGGGATACCCCCGGGTAGGGTCACGCCGGGGTATAAAGGCCTAGTTAGCTGAGGTACGGCAAGGTCAAAGCGATTGTTGGCCGAGTCACCTCAAGGCAGACCGGGTCACGGAGTAACCTGGACCAGGGGACGTCCTCCTAACTTGGTCTCAACCGACTTATGCCGTATGTCGGTAAGATGTATCTAACTTGTATGCAGGAACGGGTGTGGCCGGATCAACTATGTAGGATCCGGGTCATATCAAGCTTGTAAGAGAAGGAAGGTATCTCGCTGGTCAAAGGTGACCGCTGCGCATAGAGAGTGAGCGAAGCGGACAGAGGCAGGACCACCGAGGCGTGGCCGACAAAGGTGACAATGCCTATGTCGGATGACGTAGGCGCCGCAGAGGCTCACGTAGCCTCTGCATGGATGACACGGGGCAAAACTGACCCAGTCGGCTTACTATTTTGGGAAGAGGCATATTCTAGGGAATATGCCTCCACCTATGCCCTAAGTGGAGACCTAGCCGCTCCTATATTAGGAGGGCTAGGGCCTCTATAGAAGGGGTGGATTTTTCTCTAGTTGAGCTTTACTTGGTTCCTGAGGGCTAGCTAGCGGTGAGAGTAAGAGAGTTCCTTCTTCCTCCTCTCTCCAATACAGCTCAAGGAGCACTTGTAATCTATGAAAGTGAATCAAATACAAAGCTACGGTGTGTGGAATCACCACACAATCCCTCCCTGGATTCCCCTAGTGCATTTAGTCCCCACCTTTAGCCTATCCATGGCATCTGCCATGACACCACCACGACACACGCGCCACCAAGCAATCGCTCTGCATACTCCTTCGAGCATATATAAAAGTACTCCTTGCAGAAATGCTTGGTTAAAGAAAAAACACCAAAAAAGATGTCCCTTCATTGTAGCGGTGGGAGTAGAACTGAGTAGCGCCGCTAATAGTACTACTATTCCTATACCATTCCTTCGCAAAAAGCAGTTCAACTTCTCCTTCATTCTACTCTCCGGCGAAATATCTTTCTTCCACCAAAGGCATGTTACCCTCACAAATACTTGAAGGAATCCCGGTGGATTGGTTGCGTCGTCCTCGGAGGTCTGTTTCGGCTCGAGGCCAGGCCCCGGAACAGCTCATCCGGCGGGAACATGCCACTATTGGATCTGCCTCTGTAGAGCTCCTGGTCTCCCGTGGTAAACGTGCATTGGCCCTACCAGCCGACGACGCGGTTTTGGGCACCCTCGAGGCTACCGATCCTGTGCTGGCCGCGTCACGGAGGCGTCAATAGGGCAGGCGAACAAAAGTGGACATCTACAACAAATCGTCGGTCCCGGTGTGCCTCCCTTTCGACTATGACGGAGCTATGTCTAGGCAAGCGCTCTAGCTGGACATCAACCGTGGCCAATTTAAGCCCGTGCGAGACAGCGGCCAATCCTTCCACCGGGAACTTGCAGCTAACGATAGTGCGATCGGGGCAGACAACTCGGGTGGGCGCCAGGTTGCCATGGCCATGGCCAACGCCGTCTTGGCTCCCCTCGAGCCTATCGATCCTATGCTGGCCCATGCTTACAATCATGACATGCTCGAGTTCGAGCTCGTGCGCGAAGAAACTGCGGCCAGCAAGCATGCAACCGGGGTAGACAACTCGGGTGGGCGCCAGGTCAACGTGGCCGTGGCAGACAACCCCATCCTGGGTCCCCTCGAGCCTATCGATCCTATGATGGCCCTTTCTTACCATCAGGACATGCTCGAGTTCGAGATCGAGCACGAGGAACCTGCGGCTAGCGAAGGTGCGGCTGGAGGAATCGACTCGGTAGGGGGACAAGGCGACCTCTTCGGACCTTTGCCTGACGTTAACCATGTACAGCAGTGACTTCAGTCCTTGAATTGGTTTTACCAGATTCTTAGCTATGCTCGTCTAATCATTCCGAGAAATCTCGTCCCTTCGACCATGATTAACATGCAGGTGCGCGCTGTGTTTCATCTTTGAAACAAACAGTAGTAGGAAGAGTATGTCTCAGCTGCTCGGTTGAAATTGAGCCGGACCTGACTGCCTTTCCAAGCTAAATTTTAGGGGCCTTTGTGCCAATTGTATGGACTTGGATGTAATTTTCTATTTTTTGATATAACCTTTAATTCCACCAACGTGTTGATTGAAGCATGATGCACTTTTGGGTGAAATTAGCTATGAAATTAAGCTTGAAAAATATAACATGTAATTTATCCAACCAATTCATGTAGTACAATAGTAAACTAGTAAGTTGCACATGCCCTGCACGTGAGACTCAGATAATAGACGTCTGACATATCATCACTATATAAAATTATAAAAGGTAAAGCAGAAAAAAATGGATCAACATCTATAAAGTATGGGTGAATATTTGGTTCTCGTACTTTGTATATCATGTAGAGTGAACGATTATTAGATATCTAAAACTTCAAAATTTGGTAACATGATCTGGAGAAACGAGGGAGAAGATTCTAGAATGATGGAGAAGTGTTTTGAGTTTTGTGCATAACATTCATTGTGATGAAGACTATCAATATAATCTTCTAGTTGCTAGAATGGAAAAGAAGATCCAACGGCTAGAAATGTTGGGATTCGTTAGTCTTGATCCAAAGGTCAATATTCAAAGTTATTCGTAAACTAAATAGTGGTAAGAGGTAAGATAAGATAAACGGCACATGCTATGAACTCTAAGCCATATTAAACGTATTTACATCTAAAAATAATTTTACTTCTTTACCATGCTAACAAGCACGCCATGTTTCCAGACATAGCGAACCATCCATGTTTTACTTGTGATTCCTAGGTTCTTTGAGTTTTCAAGATTCATAGATAAATTAACCCAATTAAATTAAACTACTACCTCCGATTCAAATTAATGTTCTCAGATTTGTCTAGATTTGGTTATATGTCTGTAGCACAGAAACATGACTAGATACATTTGAATCTAGATGAATCTATGAACATTAATATGGATCGGAGGGAGTATATCGAAATTAGATCAAATTATATTGAACCACATGTGAGATGCCAATTGCTCTTTAAATTTCACAAAAATCTTTTGAAGTTGCCCACCAAACAACCATTATATCGAGAACACGACCGAGAGTTTTCAAAGAATCAACTTCTTTCAAGACTTTGCATGCTGGCAAAGTTGACCTTGCTTTCAAAAAAGAGAGAGAAGTAGGCAACAAAAACAGTGAGACTCATGCATGGCGTCCTTTTTCTTGTATTACCTACCATGAAAAATAATAAACATGAGTTTTCACAACTTTTGAAGAAACCCGCTTCACAAAAATGGCATACCATGTATAAGTATGAACAGGTTTCACTACGAGCGACCAAGGAAGGTCATGGACATACCCACATCATAGTTTATGGTAATAATTTGGTAGTACTACAAGAAAGTAGATGTGTGCATCTTAGCATTGGTATACAACTTTGCCAATGCGAGTTTCCAAATACTAGGAAAAGTAACAACTCTAATTTTCGAAGAGATGGAAATATTTTTATATAAATCAAAGTACTCCACTTCATTCTGTACTGCTACTCCAAAAGGTACACATCACGAGAGCAGCAAGAGGAGTGCCCTGCACGTGAGACTCGGATAATAGACGTATGACATATCATCATTATATAACATTATAATAGGTAAAGCACAAAAATTATAAATTTGTTCAACATACATGAAGTATGGGTGTATATTTGGTTCTTGTACTTTGTATCATCATGTAGAAGTCAAAGATTATTAACTACCTAAAACACTTGATTTTTTTTGGTAATATGATCTAGAGAAATGAGGGAGAAGATTCTTGTATGATGGAGAAGTGTGTTTTGAGGTTTATGCATAGCATTCATTATGTTGAAGACTATCTATAAAATCTTCTAGATGCTATAATGGAAAAGAAGATCCAATAGTTGGAAATATTGGGATTCACGAGTCTTGAGATCCAATGGTCGGCATTCAAAGTTATTCATACAATCATATCCTACATGGAGGGTAATCATCATTTTGCCTCATTTTAAGGGCCACACCCATTTACTGCACCAGTTACTGTTGCAATGTAAGGAATAACTACTATGCACATGCCTTCACTATAGCGCCTCGTTAACTGTAACACCACATCACGTTATGGGATCTTCTGCTCTCTGTGGTCCTTTTGTGGCCATGCTCTGATTGGTTGATTCGGTTGCGTACATGCCCGTTCCGTGTGGCAGGGCAACCGCAAAGGATCCCACTACACGCCCTCTCGCGCGGTTAAGTAGGGGGCTGGGGGAAATCTTGGGGAAGTTCCCCACATATCGCGTGCTCCCCTGCCTCCTTTCTTCTTTGCTGCAACTATACCGCCACCACTGTTTTCTTTGCCATTGCTGCGCCGCCGCGACCGTGCTCAACAGCTTCTCGTGCTCGCGCCGCCTCTTCCATTCAAGATCTTCACCACGGGGCCCTGTGCTTCCAGGTTCCCTGCCACCGGCTACCTCTACTCTGATCTCGTCCTCGAGGACCTCGACTTCCCCATGACCAAGGACGAAGCCGTCGTGGTCGCTCAGCAGGAGGAGGAAGACGAGGGATGCGAGCGTGACTGTTGGGACGGTGCGTTCGTCTGCGAGGACGATTTGGAATGGCTTTATGCCACGTGCTACATCCCCGCCGGCGTCGCCTGCCGCCTCGCCGTCGACGAGGTTTCTCCCTCTCCCAATCTAGGGGAGTACATGCTTTTCCTTTCCCACTTCCAGCACGGCTTCGGCCTCCCGGTTTCCGATTTCTTTTTTGATTTCATCTCCATCTACCAATTGCAACCACACCATCTCCCTGCCAACACCATCACCTCTCTCTCCTCTTTTGCCTTCGACATAGAGGGCTATGTCGGCCTCTGGCCATCCAAAGAGATGTGGATCAAATTCTTTAGTCTGCGGAAGAATGTCATTCCGGACAAACATCTCACTCTAATGGAGAAGCATCTGACCTAGTGTGCGGCAGCCTCCATCTCTCCCCGCAAGGGTTCTGCATTCCCCAGGGGTTATCGGGCTAGAGTCTTGCAAGGGCTGGGCCTGGACTTTCTTCTATGTCCGGAACACCACGGACAAAGATTTAATCCGGCTCCTCCTCTTCAAGCTTGGAGTCCCGGACACCTCTTTGTTGGAGAACATTTCCAAGCTTCCAATAGCTCTAGCGAACCAGGTTGACCGCCGAATCCAAGTAGCTGCTCAATCCGGGTCTCCCCCCTGTAGAAACACGCTCACAAGATCTGCTACTTGAGCGGCCCCCTCGATCCCCACCAGACTTCCTCCTTCGAGCTTGATAATTCAGTGGTATACCGCCGGGTTAAGGCCATTTTCAAAGTGGAGAAGGAATTCTACGAGGCTTGGGAATGGGGGCTTGCGCCCTACACCCGAGACAATCCTCCTCCAAAGGTAAAATTCTTACTTGCAGCTTTTCTGGGTCTTCTCGATATGCCGAATAACTTTCTTAACTTAACCCATGTGGTTTTATTCTCAGCGATTTCTTCAGCAGCCGCTAGAAGATGGCCAGGAGTTGGCGAGCAAGTGGGTGCCTGATCGCGCCGAGGCAGACAAGATGGAGCCTGACCCGGAGACTTTTCTGCCCACTCCGGACACCGTCAAATGCACCTCTGGTAAGGCATATTCTTTAAGGGATTGGTCGGATGACGATGACTCGGATGTTGAGCTTCTTGAGGTACTTGACTTGGTGCCCATCTCTTCCACTATCCCGGTTATGTTCGAATCTTCAGCTAACCCGGCCGGTCAGGTCCATGAGGTACCCCTTGCCACAAGTAGTCCAGTCCCTGCTCCCTCCCAAAAGCGTGCGGCTACCTCAACCGCAACTTCGAAGGCGCTGCCGCCCAAGAAGAGGTGGAAGAAGTCCGGGGTGAAAGCCTCGGCCAAGCTAGCGGCCAAGGGCACGGTCTGGAGGGCACCCAAACCTCGGGCCCTTCCAACCTCGGATGAGTAAGTATTTCTGCATCCACTCTTGGGTTTTTCCATTTCTGCCTTTACCTTTGTTTCTTATGTGTTTTATTTTTCTCTTCTTGACTTGGTGCTCTTTTATTTTCCAGAGCTCCTAGGGTCATTCCTTAGAGCGGCTCCAGCATAGCATCTCTGATCCGCAGTAGTCCCCCTCCCCCCTATGACGACAATGCTCGCCCGCTCAGCCCTATCTAAGAGGGCTCCATGGCTGCGCCTGATTAGAGCACTTCTCATCATGAGCAGGCCAATGTCGACGCGGGGGTTAGTGGGGCAGCTCAAGATACGGTTATGCCGGATCATCCTAGCTCCTCTTTTCCGGCACCAGCGCCTAGTTCTGAGGTGCCAGTCTCATCGGCACCGCCCCCATCAAGTTTTTCTTTAGCTCCAGTTTCCTCTAAACCCACAGCACCAATACCAGTAGCACCACCAGCACCAGAACCAGCAGCACCAACAACACCAGCACCACCAGCAGCAACACCAGCACCAATAGCACCAGCACCAGCACCAACAACATCAGCAACAACAACCTCCACCAAGCCTCCAAAGTGGAAAGCTCCATCAGGCGGCTCCGGATCTACGGCATCTATTGCAGACATTTTTCAGCCAGCTTCCCAGGCACCGTCCAGACTAGCAACTTCGGATCTTCCCCAACACTCTGGATCATCCGGCAAGTTCAAGAAAGCTGCCAGGCTAACCAAGGGAATCACTTTCGGGTCTCTCGCTACCAGATTAGAGGGTAGTAGGCAGCTGGTCTTGCATACCAGTCCTGCTGCAGCTCAATCTGCGAGGCAAGAGGCGCACGTCAAAGGCTTGGTGGCGAGTCATTATCCTAGCGGCAAAAGTTATAGTCCACTGCTCCTGGAGTACGTGAACAACTGGAATAATGCTGAATTTATTGATCCAAAGGATGATCTACTGAGAAGTTCAGCCCAACAGAGTTCCGCTCCCAGATGAACTCCGCCACCAAGGCTATCTCTTTGGCTAGCCGATGTTGGAGGTAACCCTTTTCTTCTGCTGTGGTACTTTATATGCATGAACACTTCTATGTATATCCCCTACTCCCCGAGCCTCCAAGGGAGTAACTTGTTACTCGGTCGGATGCTCCTAGAGAATTCAATCTACGTCCTTAGAAATTTCAAATAGTGATAAAGTTATAGCCGGGTTAAGTTCCACTTGGCCTGGATCTTGTAAACATCGAATATCCACATACCTAGAGCCGGGTTAAGTTCCACTTCGCCCGGATCTTGTAGACTTGGAATATCCACACGCCTAGAGCCAGGTTAAGTTCCGCTTGGCCCGGATCTTGTAGACTTTGAATATCCACACACCTAGAGCTGGATTATGTTCCGTTTGGCCCAGATCTTGTTGACTTCAATATCCACACACCTAGAGACGGGTTAAGTTCTGCTTCGCCCGGATCTTGTTGACTTAGAATATCCACATACCTAGAGATGGGTTAAGTTCCGATTGGCCCGAATCTTGTAGACTTGGAATATCCACACACCTAGAGCCGGGTTAAGTTCCACTTGGCCCGGATCTTGTAGACTTGGAATATCCACACACCTAGAGCCGGGTTAAGTTCCAGTTGGTCCAGATCTTGTAGACTTCGAATATCCACACACCTAGAGCCGGGTTAAGTTCCACTTGGCCGGATCTTGTAGAGTTCGAATTATTTTCACTTTGCCTATGAACTTAACATCGTCTTACTTTTTTCAGATTACCACTAACTGCCGAACTTCTGAGTTCCAGCGCCTGCTGGACTCTTAGAAAGATGTTCGCGCGCGTTATGGCAAACTCTTGGAGGAGCACCACAAGAAGGGTAATTTTTCTTACTTAAGACTTTTCCTTTTTCCATCTTCATTCCTTCGAGTTATCCGTGATCCGTATTAACTTGTTATTCGAACCATCCAGCCAAGGTTGAGGCTGAAAACATTATCATGCGGAAAAATCTGGCTGAAATCCAAGGTACTTTGTCTTGTCCACAAGATCATTGCACGCTCTTTTCTTGACTCGGTAGATATTTATACTTCGGCTCCACCGGATTAACCCACTATTGTAGTTGCTCTTGAAGACAGCGTACCTATACCTGATACAATGACACATTTTCTCGAATAAGCAGGGAAGCATCAGGCTAAACTGATGAAGAAGGATGACGAGATAGCTCAGCTATGCCTCTAGGACTCGGAAATTACTCGGCTGAATGCCGAAATCAAAAGGCTTAAGGGCCTCCATAAGTCCGAACTGGAGAAGGCTGATAAGGAGTTTGCGGAGGAAAAAGACTGTCTAACCATGCAAATTTCCAAGGACCAGAATTTATTGCAGGAAGCCGACATCAAACTTACGTAAGTGACCTAAGAATACGAGAAACTCCAGGCCCACAGCACCAATGTTCATGCTGAGCTTCAGCGTCTCCTCTTCTAGATTGCCGTGAGTTCCTTTCCCTTGCTCAACTTTTGTTTCTCCAGACTTAGTGCTTCTATTCATTGTTTTCTCTGTTCTATTCTTAGGCAAATTTCTAGAAGGTGACACTCTTGCTGCTGCTGCTGTAGCCCGGTCCCACGATCAACGTGGAATCCCCAAAGGCCCTGCTGCCGAGCCAATCCCTTGTGATACAGAGGACCTGCTGGCGATCCTCTTCACTCGCATGGAGCTAGTGAAGAATTATGGTGCAGACATAATGCCGGCGGCGATGCGGATGTTCAACTCCCTCTAGCCCACTGAGCCCACTCCCAAAGGAAATGCGGCTTTCATAGCCAAATGGATGGAGGGTGATACTCAGGTGCACTTGTGGTGAGAATCTGCCGCATGAGCCCAGGCTGATATCGCGCTGCAGTTCGTCCTGTCATGGTATGAAGGAATAGACTTGGGGCTACTCACCCGCATGCGCACCGGATCTAAGTGGTCCAAAAATCCGGAGTGCGCTGCGCATCACAAAGCTTGCGCTAACAAGCTTATCCAGTACTCCTTATGCCATGCTTGGAATGAGGGGCCGAGCTATCTTGACGTATTTGATGATGAAGTTGCTTCTGAGGGTGAAGAAGATGAGGGAAGGGAGGGCGATGCCTCCGAACTAGGCGACGAGGCTGAAGATCCGGAAGATGGAGATGCCAACCCTGCAGATGAGGCCGAGGCTAGCGCCCCGCCCACAAAATCCGAAGTACCTCCTCCTTCGGCCGATGATTCGAATTTTGCCCCTGCTCCTTGAAAACACTTAACCGTATTTGTCAGATCCCCGGCATACCGGGTGAAAATGTATTTAAGTACCTTGGTTTGGTTTTGCTACAATTTGTGTTGTTTGCAACTAAGTTCTCAATGTCGTATTATCATGGGCAAAGTCCTCGAGTTTCCTTTTCTTGTTCTCCCAATTTTTGACTCAGATCGCATCTACCTTGATTCGGTTTTTTTTACTTACGAGTCGGAGGTTCAAAAAATTGACTTAACAATACTTGAAACTTTGAGATTAGCTCAAAGTAATCGGGCATTAGATGAATAAAGTAGATACAGGGTTAGTCTGAATAACAAATGTCGGCTCGCTTAAGTTCCTTTCCTTAGTCATTTTTCATGTGCTTCGCCATTCCGAACTTGTTCTCTTGCTTGCCATGAAGCCAATTCTAGTTCGACAACAGCAAAGTCGAAGAGTTGGGTTTTGGTGCTCACACATTACTAATCCGGCTAAGACATAAGCGACTTAACCCAACCGACATAAAAACGCGAAAGCAAGAAGAACAATTATTATGGCAGTCCCCGAGTTTCTACTTGGGGTGCCGAAGTTTCATTAATAGCCTCATTGTCGACATACATGACGACATATGAGTAGCTCGGATACATTCACCTCTTTGTTAGGTGTTAAAAGGATGAAGTAGTTCTACGTTCCACGGTCCCTTAGATTCCTCTCCGGACCTGTCCGCCTTGTTCTTTTCCTGTGGCTATGCATCAATAAGATAGTAGGAATCATTGTGCCAAGCTTTTCTTACAATGAAGGGTCCTTCCCATGGAGGGGATAATTTATGCATGGCAGTAGTGCGCTGCACCAAGCGGAGTACCAGATCACCTTCCCAGAAAACTCGGGGGTTTAATTTTCGGCTATGGTAGCGTCGAAGTTTTTGTTGATATATGGCGAACCTGCACAGGGACAGTTCTCTCACTTCTTCCAGCAGATCGACATCATTTTGCCGGGCTTAGCGCACTTCAGCTTCTGTGTATTGGGTGAGTCTTGGTGAATCATGCTCTATGTCGGCTGGTAATACAGCTTCTTCCCCATATACCAGAAAGATGGCGTATAGCCTGTTGATAGATTCAGAGTTGTTCTCAAACTCCATAGTACCGATGGTAGCTCTTCTATCCAGCACGCCGCTGATCTTTGCAGTGGCTCCATGAGCCGGGGTTTTATCCCGGACAACACTAGTCCATTGGATTTTTCCACTTTCCCATTTGATGCAGGGTGGGCCATAGAGTCTACATCTAGCCGGATTTTTGTTTCTCGGTAGAACCTCACAAACGCTCCTTCAGTGAAATTTGTGCCATTATCAGTTATAATACTATGGGGGTAGCCATATCTCAGGATTATATCCTTGAGGAACTTCACCATTGTTGCCCCATCACATTTTTTGATTGGCATTACTTCGATCCATTTAGTAAATTTGTCCACCATAACTAGGATATGGGTCATTCCTCCTTTAGCCGGCTTAAATGGCCCTACCATGTCTAGGCACCATACAGCAAATGGCCAAGTAATGGGGATAGTTTTGAGTTCTGACATTGGCAGATGGGTTTTTGTGGCGTATCTCTGACAGCCATTGCATTTTCTCACCAAATCTTCTGCTTGCTCCAAAGCGCTTGGCCAATAAAATCCATGTCGGAAAGCTTTTGTCACTAATGCTCTTGAAGATGCATGGTGACCACATTCTCCTTGGTGGATATCCCGGAGTATGTCAAGTCCTTCCTCCGGGTCAACTGATGGCTCTGTAATGGCGCCAGGAAAATGCTAGTGCGGTGTTGATGTAGAGCTTGTTGGGAACCCCAAGAGGAAGGTATGATGAGCACAGCAACAAGTTTCCCTCTCTTATGAAACCAAGGTTTAATCGAACCAGTAGGAGCAAGGAAACACCCCAAAGGTGTTGCTAGATGAGCCTTGGTAGGGCGCACTACCGGTGCAAGTAGCAACGTGGAGACTTGCACAACACAACCACAGAACTTTGTCCCCAACTTGCGAAGAGGTTGTCAATCTCACCGTGTTTTGCGGAAATCAATGGATTAAACGTATCGAATGGAAAGAAGTAATAGTTTGCTGAAAGTAAACACAAAGCAGCAACATTTTATAGATTGAATGTAAAAGACAAGGACTGGGATCCATAGTTCACTAGAGGTGGCTCTCCTTAAGATAGATAACATGCTGGGTGAACAAATTACAGCGGGGCAATTGACAAAGATCGAGAAAGCAATACATGCATAATCTTGACTCCTTTGAGACTTGATTAGGCATTACAACATTATACATAGACAGCCATCCAACTGCATCTATGACTAATAATCCACCTTCAGTTTATCATCCGAACCGCTCTAGTATTAAGTTGCAAGCAACCGATTATTGCTT